>CM054180.1:117549972-117724972 GCA_028829895.1 Sinotaia quadrata
CGATGTCGCTGATTCTTTTTATTCCCCAGTGTGCGTGTGTGTTTGAGTAATATTTCGTAGCCGCGCTTTAGAGCTACAGATTCTCAGGAAAAGATAACTGTTGCAAACATGTTTGTGAATTATAGAGGAAAAATAACGTGGTCATTTAGCAGCACGACTGAACGACGTGATATTTGTAGGGTGGCAATTCACTGCCCAGATGCTACACTACAATCATCCCGTACACATGGCTCTGATTTATTCTTTCTAATTAAGCAATACTAGATTCATACAACTCACAACGCGACTAGGGATTTCAATCTTATCTCCCGTGCCTACCGATGCATGCTAATTCCCCCCACAAATGGCGTAATTGTAAAGGCAAAAGGCTAGGGATTACATTCAAGGGGAGATAATTTGTCTAAGCCTGCCATTGCTACTCTGTATTCCCTTCTGCCATTTCATCGAAGTTTGAGCAAGTCTGGCTAGCGATATAAATAAATAAATGTTGAAACTAATTAACGTCTCTAGAAATACACTTAACAATCGTTTCCAAGTCGGGAGGGGGTGGGGTGGGGTGGATAGTGAAATTGTGTAATCGAAACCGAAAACTACACCTTATGAAATTGCCGCATTGAGCGTCATTGTACTATAAGAGGGTGGAGAGGGGTGATTCTCTTCTAGCTGCAAATAAACCAAAGCAACTGTAGAAAATACAATATAAAAATCCATCGGAAGTTGTATGCAATGATATTGGTCTAACAGCTGTTGGAAGAAATATATAATCTGCACCATGTTGTATGCAAAATTATAGTTCGAACAAACTGTTGACTCGAGATACGTTATGACACTAAGTGGTACGTAAGGTCTCTGTGTGTTCTCTATAGCTGTAGTGGTACGCAAGGTCTCTGTGTGTTCTCTATAGCTGTAGTGGTACGCAAGGTCTCTGTGTGTTCTCTATAGCTGTAGTGGTATGTAAGGTCTCTGTGTGCTCTATAGCTGTAGTGGTACGTAAGGTCTCTGTGTGTTCTCTATAGCTGTAGTGGTACGTAAGGTCTCTGTGTGTTCTCTATAGCTGTAGTGGTACGTTAGGTCTCTGTGTGTTCTCTATAGCTATAGCGTTTTTTTCATTAAAAAAAAAGAGATTCACTGTTAGTTTATGTGAATATAAGTTTATGCTAATGTTTATACATAGATTCGTGCTGATCGTGTGTTGCCATGGCAAAATTAGTTGTATAAATGACACTGTATGAACTTACATACACACAGTTTTCGTAGAAATAATGGACAATATACAGAAACTTATAAACTACCTGTTCTCGCATTAAGTGCAGCGTTTTGATATAATGGACAACGCATAGAGGCCTCTAAACCACCCGTTCTCCCATTAACCGCAGCGTTTTCATATGAGTGACGAACAGTTAACGGAGGTACATGGAGACTACTATTTGAGGATTTTACAACTTTTAGATTGTTGTATGAGAGACTCTCATAACGAAACATAACGAACTTTTTTTTGCTGATTTCATTGGTAGCATTTTTGTGAAGTGACAGTTAAAAATGCAAATAAGGTAAAGACTGTGTTTACTTAATGAGTGAAACGTGCTCGTAGAAATGAGGATGAGTATACAGAGCTATGTGTGTTTACTTAATGAGTGAAATGGGCTAACAGAAGTGAGGATGAGTGTACAGAGCTATGTGTGTTTACCTAACAAGTAAAATGTGCTAATAGAATTCAGGATGAGCATAAAGAGCTGTATGGGTTTATTTAATAAGTGAAATGTGCTCGTAAAAGTGACGTTGAGTATAGGACTACAGAGATGCATGTTTATTTAATATGAAATGTGCTCGTAAAAGTGACGTTGAGTATAGGACTACAGAGATGCATGTTTATTTAATATGAAATGTGCTCGTAAAAGTGACGTTGAGTATAGGACTACAGAGATGCATGTTTATTTAATATGAAATGTGCTCGTAAAAGTGACGTTGAGTATAGGACTACAGAGATGCATGTTTATTTAATAAGTGAAATGTGCTCGTAAAAGTGACGTTGAAATGTGCTCGTAAAAGTGACGATGAGATGTACGTCGCTATTATTTTGGGTTTTCTTTCACAGAAGACAGCTTCTGCTTGTAACCTTACACGGACTATTTATAGATAGGACTCAGTCACACATCAAGCGCAAAATAGCTAAGTACTCTCAGCGTCATCAACATCACTGACATCGGCACCCCCCCAACAAAAATTAAAAGGAAATATAAATCTCAATCTACAACACATCCATAACTCATTCAGTAATACAATTCATCCTGAAATCCATCGCTAATACCACCACCACATCCACATCAACCATCACAATCGTCGCGGTTTCGACTATCACAGTCACCCTTAAAACCACCCACCCCAAAGACCACCACCCGAAAGAAAGCCAATAATAATATCAGTACGCCGAAAGGATAAATCTTTTCCAATAACCGTCGTCATTGCCAGATGCTAAGCATGGGATGATTTCAAATCAAAATTTAATTTAATTTAAAGCGAAATTCATCTGGGACACCGAGGCTTACTCGATCAAATTTTGTAGTAACAGAAAAATGTGAAAAGCTAAATAAAAGTTAAAATAAAGTAAAAACTGCGTTTTACGAAGAAGCATACAAACCTCTTTAATCTCCTCACACCGACTCTCAGATACATGTGCAAACACCATCACATCTATTCGTATATGAGTGTGTGTGTGTGTGTGTGTGTGTGTGTGTGTGTGTGTGTGTGTGTGTGTGTGTGTATGTGTGTGTGTGTTTCACGTGTGTACACGCACACACTTCCATAATGATATCTATTTACAAATGTAATTGTAATGGACATTAAGGATACATTTAGGTGCATAAATAATTATATTACAAAGAGGTTTCTAAATTATTTTCTGCATTTTATCTTCAACAATTTAATAATATTCTTCGACAAATATTTTATTTATTTCCAAGATTAGAATTAATTTACCATACACTTCATAGATAATTGCCTATCACCTCTGTGATTTCATCATTAATATTTATTTTTTTCTTATGTTTGTGTTTCTGCACATTGTTTCTTTTTACACCCAAATTAGATCCCCCACCTCGAAAAAAAATCAGTCCTTTCAAGAATTGAGCGGACACAAAAACAACGCCACATAAATAAACCAATATTAATATTTTTCTCTCGAAAGTGTGATCGAGTTGGTCGGTGCCATTAAAAACACAAAAACAAACAAACAAACAAACAATCAAAATCTCTCAGTTTTCTGCCCTCTTGAAAGTTTGTACAATTTACAAGCTGTGGCGACGAGTCACAAGGGACGATACTCTCATATGATCGCATTAAGGGCAAGGATTGAGGTGATGTAGGGTAGAGCACTACGACTGGCACTGAAGTCACGTGTTATCATACAGGCAATTAAAGTAGTTCAATTATAAAAATACAACTGCTAATACTACTATATGTAATAGAAACTAAAGATTAAATTGTTCTAAATGTCTGTTTCAATTCTGAATGTAAATAACACGCAAATGAAAAGTGAAATTCTGATGTGTATGTTGCTGTTTATATCCACGTAACATAAACATAAACTTTGTATATAGAGGTGTGTGACTATACCGAGTGCGTGCGGATGTGTATTACTGGTGAGCGTGCCTGCATCAATGAGTGATATGTGTCAAAACGTGTCAAAATGTGTGAAAACGTAAGCACTCAAGATTATAAAGATGTATACTCATGGTTGTTCGCATATTGTGCGTGTGGATATTTTGAAATGGTCGAGTGCACGTTTTGAATATAGAGTAAGCATGGATATATAATATATATATATATTGTGTGTGTGTGTGTGTGTGTGTGTGTGTGTGTGTGTGTGTGTGTGTGTGTGTGTGTGTGTGTGTGCAGGCAGCAAGCTTTAAAATTCGACTTTAAAAAAAAGTATTAAAATTATTATTTATGAGAAAATTTTAATGGGAGATAAAATGTAGATTTAATTTTAGTTATATCCACTTTAAGCATATACATAAACCTACATAAATATCACTCACTCACTCTATCCACCCACTCACCTATCCATCCATCCATCACTCCATCTATCTATCTATCTATCTATCTATCTATCTATCTATCTATCTATCTATCCTTCTTCTCTCTGAATTAATGCACACACACACACACACACACACACACACACACACACACACATACACACACACACACACACATTCACACAAATACAAAACGTCGCATAGTAAAAACATAATGCAATCTCGCTTCTTACATAGAAACGCATCATAGCAAAATAAAGTAAACATTAGTTGCTGGGGATTTTTATTTTTTAATGACCACTCTCTGAAATAATGCTTCAACATAGACGTTATTAATTTCAATCTAATTCGCAATGGGAGTGTGTATAGATTAACACGTATATTTAGAGTTTGCGTGGCTTCTTCCTCTTTTCTTTCGTCACGAAGTAGTACAAATTTCAGATTGTCTGCTAAAACTTAGACACACTCGTCGCCATAGTAACCGTTTCCAAGAGTCGTGCCATAAAATGCCGTTGGCCAAACAGGGTTCACTGTTACCAAAGAGAGCCAGGTAATTCGAGCATTAATAATACAGCCAGGTCCAATTTGGTTTCACTCGCAAAAGAGCTCTTTCCCACGGGAGGGAATGTGGATCGCAAATCGTGCAGAGCTTTCGTATAAAGAAACTAAAATATCACAAAGAGAAAGAAAGAAAGAAACATTTCTAACAAGGAAGAAAATAAGGAAGAGAGAAAGAAAGAAATTGCACGTCACCTGGCTGACGACGAGGGAGATAACAACATCAGTGTGATTATGACATATTTTAATTTATACTCAAAATGTATTTGAAAAAAGAATTACGCAGAACAACCGTTACCGATACAAAATTAAACAACAAAATCAGGGTCATAAATCTAGACGTTGCATTTTTAATCTTTCTAAAGTGAACAGAAAATAGTTTGTGTTAAAAAAAAATAATGGGATCTTTACTTTCGTTTTTGGTTCTTTTGTTGTCGTTGTTGATTTTTTATTTTTTCCATTTGTCTTCACTGTCATTTGATTTCAATAAGCAAACTATAGTAAATAACAATACAACGCTGTTACATGCGGACTATGCCTACGCATTATTATTAAAATGGAAACGAATGCTTAGTAAGTAGTGTTTTGCGCAGGTGCAGCGATGCTCGAGTTAATGATGCGCCTGTACTGTTACTATAAATAGAAATGAGGTTCTCCTACAAATATATTATGTGCTATCCGGGTAATAGTGGACAAGTAGCACTAATAAAACGTGCAAGTGATACTGATATAAATGTGCAAGTGGTATTGAAATAAATGTGCAAGTTGTACTGAAATAAATGTGCAAGAGGCATTCATAATACATGTGCAAGTGATACTGATATAAATGTGCAAGTGGTACTGATATAAATGTGCAAGTTGCACTAAAATGTGCAAGAGGCATTCATAATACATGAGCAAGTGATACTGATATAAATGTGCAAGTGGTACTGATATAAATGTGCAAGTGGTACTGATATAAATGTGCAAGTGGTACTGATATAAATGTGCAAGTGGTATTGATACTGTTTTAACATACGAGACAGTGGCGTAGCAAGGATTTTTCCGGTGTGTGTGTGTGTGTGTGTGTGTGTGTGTGTGTGTGTGTGTGTGTGTGTGTGTGTGTGTGTGTGTGTATGTATGTGTGAGTTTGCATACATGTGGGCGAGCGTGATGTGTACCTGTGTGTATGCGAGTTCAAGAAATTATTTTGTTCAAGAATTTCTTATATTTGCGGATCTAAACTGACTTGGACCCACCTGGATTTCAAGAGAGAGAGAAAAAAAAAACCGTCGACGTACAGCCATAAAATACTTTCACCTACGACCTCCTTGCATTTATTTCATTTTTTCTTCAATCTCCCTATCACGTTTATTTAATTTCTTCTTCAATCTCTCTATCCCATTTATTTCAGTTGACAGCGAGAAAACTATATTTGTTGTCATTTCTATCACCTGTCTAAGAACTAAAGCAAAACAAAACAGCAAACCCTCTTAAAATAACCCGCTGTACTTCTTGTTATTTCATTTTATAACAATACATTTCCCTTTTCGTTATGGACCATCGTATATATATGAATTTAGTCTTAAAAAAAACAACAACTTGAAAGTGATGGGCTTGTCTGTTTCTTTATTGATTATCGCCTGGAGATTTCGCGCCTTTAATCAAGTTGCTTATAGGCCAATAGGGTGTTCGGTAATGGCGAGTATATTGGTCGGCCTTGTACCTGCTGCCGATGACACAAGTTCTGTAATTCTGGAATTCAGAAGTGTGTCCGCAAAAATTGTTGTGTTTTCCTTTGCAAAGGCCAACAACACTGCTGAATAGTGACTGTACTGTTGTTCTCTAGTCATGTCAGAGTGGTATCCTTGTTTGGTTGAGTCGGACTTTGACGTCAGCACTTCTCATGCTTATAATGGGTCAAGGTTGTTAATACTGCTGAAGGCCACCACGCCTGACGATTTGTCGTAAGAAAATACATTTTAAGACCGAGATGTTCTTAAGCAATTTTATGATATTAAAAAGGTATTTGGGTTCTGTAACTCACGCATTTATCATTGTGGCTTATTTTAAGGTCGTCAACTAAAAAAATCGCTTTTAAAGGTATGCTAATTGAAAAAAAAAATCCATTAGAACTAGCTCCAGTAAGACATGCACAGTTAGTCTCACTACACACGCACACAATATCATGCACACACAAGACATGCATGTACAACGTATACGTAACTAGTCAAGGTTAAGTATATGTAAGTAGTCAAGGTTACGTATACGTAACCAGTCAAGGTTATGTATACGTAAGTAGGCAAGGTTAAGTAAACGTAAGTAGTCAAGGTGAAGTATATGTAACTAGTCAAGTTAAGTATAAGAAAGTAGTCAATGTTAAGTATTCATAACTAGTCAATGTTAAGTATAAGAAAGTAGTCAAGGTTACGTGTACGTAAGTAGTCAAGGTTACGTATACGTAACTAGTCAAGGTTAAGTATACGTAAGTAGTCAAGGTTACGTATACGTAAGTAGTCAAGGTTAAGTATACGTAACTAGTCAAGGTTACGTATACGTAACTAGTCAAGGTTACGTATACGTAACTAGTCAAGGTGAAGTATACGTAACTAGTCAAGGTTACGTATACGTAAGTAGGCAAGGTTAAGTATATGTAAGTAGTCAAGGTGAAATATATATAACTAGTCAAGTTAAGTATAAGAAAGTAGTCAATGTTAAGTATAAGAAAGTAGTCAAGGTTACATATACGTAAGTAGTCAAGGTTACGTATACGTAAGTAGTCAAGGTTAAGTATACGTAACTAGTCAAGGTTACGTATACGTAAGTAGGCAAGGTTAAGTATACGTCAGTAGTCAAGGTTACGTATACGTAACTAGTCAAGGTTACGCATACGTAAGTAGTCAAGGTTACGTATACGTAACTTGTCAAGGTTACGTATACGTAACTTGTCACGGTTAAGTATATGTAAGTAGTCAAGGTTACGTATACGTAACCAGTCAAGGTCAAGTATACGTAAGTAGGCAAGGTTAAGTAAACGTAAGTAGTCAAGGTGAAGTATATGTAACTAGTCAAGTTAAGTATAAGAAAGTAGTCAAGGTTAAGTATTCGTAACTAGTCAATGTTAAGTATAAGAAAGTAGTCAACGTCAACTATATGTAAGTAGTAAAGGTTACGTATACGTAACTAGTCAAGATTACGTATACGTAACTAGTCAAGGTTAAGTATACGTAAGTAGTCAAGGTTACGTATACGTAACTAGTCAAGGTTACGCATACGTAAGTAGTCAAGGTTACGCATACGTAACTAGTCAAAGTTAAGTATACGTAAGTAGTCAAGGTTACGTATACGTAAGTAGTCAAGGTTAAGTATATGTAAGTAGTCAAGGTTACGTATAGGTAACTAGTCAAGGTTACGTATATGTAACTAGTCAAGGTTAAGTATATGTAAGTAGTCAAGGTGATGTATATGTAACTAGTCAAGTTAAGTATAAGAAAGTAGTCAATGTTAAGTATAACAAAGTAGTCAAGGTTACGTATACGTAAGTAGTCAAGGTTACGTATACGTAAGTAGTCAAGGTTACGTATACGTAAGTAGTCAAGGTTACGTATACGTAAGTAGTCAAGGTTACGTATACGTAAGTAGTCAAGGTTAAGTATACGTAACTAGTCAAGGTTACGTATACGTAAGTAGGCAAGGTTAATTATACATAAGTAGTCAAGGTTATGTATACGTAACTAGTCAAGGTTACGCATAAGTAAGTAGTCAAGGTTACGTATACGTAAGTAGTCAAGGTTACGTATACGTAAGTAGTCAAGGTTAAGTATACGTAACTAGTCAAGGTTACGTATACGTAAGTAGGCAAGGTTAATTATACATAAGTAGTCAAGGTTACGTATACGTAACTAGTCAAGGTTACGCATGAGTAAGTAGTCAAGGTTAAGTATACGTAAGTAGTCAAGGTTACGTATACGTAACATGTCTAGGTTACGTATACGTAACTAGTCAAGGTTACGTATAGGTATGTAGGCAAGGTTAAGTATATGTAAGTAGTCAAGGTGAAGTATATGTAACTAGTCAAGTTAAGTATAACAAAGTAGTCAAGGTTACGTATATGTAAGTAGTCAAGGTTACGTATACGTAAGTAGTCAAGGTTAAGTATACGTAACTAGTCAAGGTTACGTATACGTAAGTAGTCAAGGTTAAGTATACGTAACTAGTCAAGGTTACGTATATGTAAGTAGTCAAGGTTACGTATACGTTAGTAGTCAAGGTTACGTATTGGTAAGTAGTCAAGGTTAAGTATACGTAACTAGTCAAGGTTACGTATACGTAAGTAGTCAAGGTTACGTATACGTAAGTAGTCAAGGTTAAGTATACGTAACTAGTCAAGGTTACGTATACGTAAGTAGTCAAGGTTAATTATACATAAGTAGTCAAGGTTACGTATACGTAACTAGTCAAGGTTACGCATAAGTAAGTAGTCAAGGTTACGTATACGTAACTAGTCAAAGTTAAGTATACGTAAGTAGTCAAGGTTACGTATACGTAACTTGTCTAGGTTAAGTATATGTAAGTAGTCAAGGTTACGTATACGTAACTAGTCAAGGTTACGAATACGTAACTAGTCAAGGTTACGTATACGTAAGTAGGCAAGGTTAAGTATATGTAAGTAGTCAAGGTGATGTATATGTAACTAGTCAAGTTAAGTATAAGAAAGTAGTCAATGTTAAGTATAACAAAGTAGTCAAGGTTACGTATACGTAAGTAGTCAAGGTTACGTATACGTAAGTAGTCGAGGTTACGTATACGTAAGTAGTCAAGGTTACGTATACGTAAGTAGTCAAGGTTAAGTATACGTAACTAGTCAAGGTTACGTATACGTAAGTAGGCAAGGTTAATTATACATAAGTAGTCAAGGTTACGTATACGTAACTAGTCAAGGTTACGCATAAGTAAGTAGTCAAGGTTAAGTATACGTAAGTAGTCAAGGTTACGTATACGTAACTTGTCTAGGTTACGTATACGTAACTAGTCAAGGTTACGTATACGTAACTAGTCAAGGTTACGTATAGGTATGTAGGCAAGGTTAAGTATATGTAAGTAGTCAAGGTGAAGTATATGTAACTAGTCAAGTTAAGTATAACAAAGTAGTCAAGGTTACGTATATGTAAGTAGTCAAGGTTACGTATACGTAAGTAGTCAAGGTTAAGTATACGTATGTAGGCAAGGTTAAGTAAACATAAGTAGTCAAGGTGATGTATATATAACTAGTCAAGTTAAGTATAAGAAGGTAGTCAAGGTTAAGTATTCGTAACTAGTCAATTTTAAGTATAAGAACGTAGTCAACGTTACGTATACGTAAGTATTCAAGGTTATGTATACGTAAGTAGACAAGGTTACGTATACGTAAGTAGTCAAGGTTATGCATACTTAAGTAGTCAAGGTTACGTATACGTAACTAGTCAAGGTTACGTATACCTAAGTAGGCAAGATTAAGTATGCGTAAATAGTCAAGGTGAAGTATATGTAACTAGTCAAGTTATGTATAAGAAAGTAGTCAAGTTTAAGTATTCGTAACTAGTTAATGTTAAGTATAAGAAAGTAGTCAAGGTTACGTATACGTAAGTAGTCAAGGTTATGTATACTTAACTTGTCAAGGTTATGTATATGTAAGTAGTCAAGGTTACGTATACGTAAGTAGTCAATGTTAAGTATACGTAACTATTCAAGGTTACGTATACGTAAGTAGGCAAGGTTAAGTATACGTAAGAAGTCAAGGTTACGTATACGTAACTAGTCAAGGTATACGTACGTAGGCAAGGTTACGTATACGTAAGTAGTCAAGGTGAAGTATATGTAACTAGTCAAGTTATGTATAAGAAAGTAGTCAATGTTAAGTATAAGAAAGAAGTCAAGGTTACGTATACGTAAGTATTCAAGGTTACATATACATAACTAGTCAAGGTTAAGTATACGTAAGTAGTCAAGGTTACGTATACGTAAGTAGTCAATGTTAAATATACGTAACTAGTCAAGGTTACGTATAAGTAAGTATTCAATGTTAAGTATACGTAACTAGTCAAGGTTACGTATACATAAGCAGGCAAGGTTAATTATACAGAAGTAGTCAAGGTTACGTATACGTAACTAGTCAAGGTTACGCATAAGTAAGTAGTCAAGGTTACGTATACGTAACTAGTCAAAGTTAAGTATACGTAAGTAGTCAAGGTTACGTATACGTAACTTGTCTAGGTTACGTATACGTAACGAGTCATGGTTACGTATACGTAACTAGTCAAGGTTACGTATACGTATGTAGGCAAGGTTAAGTATATGTAAGTAGTCAAGGTGAAGTATATGTAACTAGTCAAGTTAAGTATAAGAAAGTAGTCAATGTTAAGTATAACAAAGTAGTCAAGGTTACGTATACGTAAGTAGTCAAGGTTACGTATACGTAACTAGTCAAGGTTTCGTATACGTAAGTAGTCAAGGTTACGTATACGTAAGTAAAGGTTACGTATACGTAAGTAGTCAAGGTTACGTATACGTAAGTAGTCAAGGTTACGTATACCTAAGTAGTCAAGGTTAAGTATACGTAAGTAGTCAAGGTTACGAATACGTAACTAGTCAAAGTTAAGTATACATAAGTAGTCAAGGTTATGTATACATAACTAGACAAGGTTACGTATACGTCACTAGACAAGTTTACGTATACGTAAGTAGTCAATGTTAAGTATAAGTAACTAGTCAAGGTTACGTATACGTCAGTAGGCAAGGTTAAGTATACATCAGTAGTCAAGGTTACGTATACATACGTAGTCAAGGATAATTTACATAAGTAGTCAAGGTGAAATATATGTAACTAGTCAAGATAAGTATTAGAAAGTAGACAATGTTAAGTATAAGAAAGTAGTCAATGTTACGTATACATAAGTAGTCAAGGTTACGTATACATAACTATTCAAGGTTAAGTTTACGTAAGTAGTCAAGGTTACGTATACGTAAGTAGTCAAGGTTAAGTATACGTATGTAGGCAAGGTTAAGTAAACATAAGTAGTCAAGGTGATGTATATATAACTAGTCAAGTTAAGTATAAGAAGGTAGTCAAGGTTAAGTATTCGTAACTAGTCAATTTTAAGTATAAGAACGTAGTCAACGTTACGTATACGTAAGTAGTCAAGGTATACGTACGTAGGCAAGGTTACGTATACGTAAGTAGTCAATGTGAAGTATATGTAACTAGTCAAGTTAAGTATAAGAAAGTAGTCAATGTTAAGTATAAGAAAGAAGTCAAGGTTACATATACATAACTAGTCAAGGTTAAGTATACGTAAGTAGTCAAGGTTACGTATACGTTAGTAGTCAATGTTAAATATACGTAACTAGTCAAGGTTACGTATACGTAAGTAGGCAAGGTTAAGTATACGTAAGAAGTCAAGGTGAAGTATATGTAACTAGTCAAGTTAAGTATATGCAAGTAGTCAAGGTTACGTATATGTAACTAGTCAAAGTTAAGTATACATAAGTAGTCAAGGTTATGTATACATAACTAAACAAGGTTAGGTATACGTCAGTAGTCAAGGTTACCTATACGTAAGTAGTCAAGGTTAAGTATAAGTAACTAGTCAAGGTTACGTATACGTCAGTAGTCAAGGTTACGTATACGTACGTAGTCAAGGTGAAATATATGTGACTAGTCAAGTTAAGTATAAGAAAGTAGACAATGTTAAGTATAAGAAAGTAGTCAAGGTTACGTATAAGAAAGTAGACAATGTTAAGTATAAGAAAGTGGTCAAGGTTACGTATACAAAAGTAGTCAAGGTTACGTATACGTAAGTAGTCAAGGTTACGTATACGTAACTATTCAAGGTTAAGTATACGTAAGTAGTCAAGGTTACGTATACGTAAGTAGTCAAGGTTACGTATACGTAAGTAGTCAAGGTTACGTATACGTAACTAGTCAAGGTTACGTATACGTAAGTAGTCAAGGTTAAGTATACGTAACTAGTCAAGGTTACGTATACGTAAGTAGGCAAGGTTAAGTGTATGTAAGTAGTCAAGGTTACGTATACGTAAGTAGTCAAGGTTAAGTATACGTAACTAGTCAAGGTTACGTATACGTAAGTAGGCAAGGTTAAGTATACGTAACTAGTCAAGGATAAGTATACGTAAGTAGTCAAGGTTACGTATACGTAACCAGTCAAGGTTAAGTATTCGTATGTAGGCAAGGTTAAGTAAACGTAAGTAGTCAAGGTGAAGTATATGTAACTAGTCAAGTTAAGTATAAGAAGGTAGTCAAGGTTAAGTATTCGTAACTAGTCAATGTTAAGTATAAGAACGTAGTCAACGTTACGTATACGTAAGTAGTCAGGTTAAGTATACGTAAGTAGTCAAGGTTACGTATACGTAAGTAGTCAAGGTTACGCATACGTATGTAGTCAAGGTTACGTATACGTAACTAGTCAAGGTTACATATACCTAAGTAGGCAAGATTAAGTATACGTAAGTAGTCAAGCTGAAGTATATGTAACTAGTCAAGTTAAGTATAAGCAAGTAGTAAAGGTTAAGTATACGTAACTAGTCAATGTTAAGTATAAGAAAGTATTCAACGTGAAGTATACGTAACTAGTCAAGATTAAGTGTACGTAACTAGTCCAGGTTACGTATACGTATCTAGTCAATGTTAAGTATTTGTAACTAGTCCAGGTTACGTATACATAATAGTCAAGGTTAAGTATACGTAAGTAGGCAGGGTTAAGTAAACGTAAGTAGTCAAGGTGAAGTATATGTAACTAGTCAAGTTAAGTATAAGAAAGTAGTCAAGGTTAAGTATTCGTAACTAGTCAATGTTAAGTATAAGAAAGTAGTCAAGGTTACGTATACGTAAGTAGTCAAGGTGAAGTATACGTAACTAGTCAAAGTTAAGTATACGTAAGTAGTCAAGGTTAGGTATACGTAAGTAGTCAAAGTTACGTATACGTAAGTCGTCAAAGTTAAGTATACGTAAGTAGTCAAGGTTACGTATATGTAACTAGTCAAAATTAAGTATACGTAACTAGACAAGGTTACGTATACGTAAGTAGTCAAGGTTAAGTATACGTAAATCTCAACTCGAGTTGTTTACTCCAACTCTGACATTTGCAAAAATACCATCATAAGGAGTGCCCAAGTTTGGTTTACTTTGACAATTTAACCATTTATATAACAATTAAGTCAAAAAATAGGGATAGGAAAATTTACTCCACCACTGATTCAAATATGCAAGTAGTATATAAATAAATAAAGCTTGTTTGTACTAATATAAATCCATATTTGGTATTGGAATAAACGTGCAAGCGGTAGTGATGTGTAAAAGGTACACGCAGAGGGGTGAAATGATACCTGTTTCCATGGTAATTTCAGTACACAGCGACCCACTAAGCTGAATTTTAAGCAATAAATAACAGAAATTGTCGGCTGTTAAAGCAATTCCCCTTTCTTTCGGCATTTTTCGCCTGAATATTGTCTTGTTGCATGATGGTACACTTGACGAAAACTATTGCAGCGACTCGCGTGTGTCTCTGAGTGATAAAATGCGAGCGTGTTGTTTCAGGCTGGCCGCGAGACGAACTTCCGTCAAGCGGCATTTATCTCCCTTAGCTATGGCTTAGACCCAGCGTTTTCTGTGGTGGCTGGCATGAATCTGTGGGCAGTTATATTGAAACAGTTTACTGTCGTAATGATCAAGAAGTGGTTTTAAAAAGTACGGGTCTCTCACGCAACGATCCAGTTTGGCATCACTGCTGATTTTGTTTGCTGCCTGTTGGTGTGTCGTCATCGTGACGAAAGTTCTCGCGAGATTCACTTTGCATAGTAGATCTCGTGTCTAGCTCTCTTCTTAAGTCTATCAATTCCTCTTTCTCGCTTCTCTTTCTTTCTTTCTATCTCTTGCAGCCATAACTATCAGTTGCGGCAATCCTGCATTGTCATTATTGGATGCCAGCGATCATATCTTCTGGCTTCCGCAAGCTTTCTGGATTTTGGAACTGTGTAGCAAGCTCGAGTAGTTAAAGTCATGCGATTTAATTCTGCAACTCTTTTGTTTTGGTCAAATACCTACCACCCTGCCAGAGAATGTTGTCCGTCCTTCGAAGTGTTGGTGCGGTTGAAAGTTCTGACCAACCCGCCATCGAGACGTCCAAGAGGAAAGTACACTGTACGCCCCGCCCCCCCCCCCGCCCTCCCAGCCAGGGAGGAGTTTGTTCGTAAAATTATTTGAATTATGTTTCAGCAGTTTATAGCTTAGTGCGTGTATCTTTTCCACAAGCCTTCTGTGTAGAGTCGTTTACTACTTGTCAATTCAGACAGCCAACATTTGTTAGAAAATGGCGGCTCATTCATCAGTGCAGTGCGCCCTCTTACCCATTTCGTCGAGTTTTTGGTCGGTACTGGAAACATCCCTGGTGTTAGTTGGTACGGTTGATTGATTTTAATGGGGTGGGTTGGTGGGGGAGGCATTGGTCAGAGTTTGGTTAAGGTCAAGATTAAAATATTTCCATTGATGCAATTGTCTACAAGAAATGATAAATCAGGACGCGGTTTGTGTCTAGAGGAGTCTGCTTTTGGGGTCGAAAGGGAACTGACATTTCGAGGGTCGTGATTTAGAAGAATATCTGAAGTATTGTTCGCTTGTTCTCTTTGTCCCAATCACCCTACCACCCCGCAACATCTACCTTCCCGTCATATTATATATAACTATATATGTATATGTGTGTCGTTGTGTATGCATGTGTACATACTATTTACGTTATTGATTAATAGTTAGTATATATAATTTGCTTTCTTCCTTTCTTTCTATCCATTGGGTGCTTTTGTAATAATCTTGAAAATTACTTCACTGGTATATGTAAGAAAAAAATCTTTCTTCTTTTCATTTTCTCCTTTTGTGTAAAAACACTACTGGAATAGGCTAGTAGTGGAATATTATTTGAATTTATTACTAAGAAAATATTTCTCTTTTTTTCATCATTCTCTGGCTGGCTGGCTGTGTCCATCTGTCTCTCTTAAGATTGACTTGGTGTTACAACAATAATACTTATAGGTAGATATTGGAAATTAATTCTCTTTGATTAGACAGTGATATATTTTATAGTCTCATATGTATATCTATGTACATCTCACGTGCATATCCCGGGTATTTCCCTCTCTCTCTCTCTCTCTCACACACACACACACACACACACACACTACTACCACACACACACACACACACACACACACACACACACACACACACACACACATATATATATACACACATACATATATGTTTATCCCATGTATATGTCACCTATATAACCCATACAGATTTCACATGTATATCTCATGTATATCTCACATTTTTTGTATATAAACATTCATCACTTTGACGCATAAAAAAAAAACATGATAAACAAACATTACCATCCTTTCATGACGTCATACTCCTTATTGAATTCTCCATATTGTGCATAAACAATAAACCGTCGTTTTGCTTTCCTCTTACCATTGTGCACACATTCACTCTCTCCTTTTATTAGTCACGTGACTGACGAACTCATAATGCGTTTTATTAGTCGCGTATCTGAAAGACAACTCACGGTGCATTTTTATTAGTCACGTGACTGACGGACCTTTCTACTTTCGTTCATTCTTCAATCTCGTTTGATCACACCCGTCAGTTAAATAAATAAGCTACAAGAAAGACGTTAGCGAAGGCAACGTTGTGCACACTTAAGTCTTCTGTTTGATTCTTGTTTAATGTGCCTATGAAAGGGTTTTAACCTTTTAAATTCTAAATGAAATTACATTTTACATCTGTACGCAGTACTAACTGCCGAATTGCAGCAATACGAGTGTGTTTTTAGACTAGTTGTAATTATTTTTTAAAAATTATTTAAAAAACACAATTTCAATGAGGTTCTTTAATAAGACCCTCTTACTGCCATCTTGAAAAATGAAATTTGCTTTCTGTGAGTTTAATTCAAATTACACTCTTCTTTGATATTAATAGAACTCATACTTTTCAGTGATATTTTAATGCATTTTATTGTATATATTTCGGTGGTATTATAGATATTTTCCTCTCATTTGAACAGAAAATATATTGTCTTTTATATTAAGAGAAAATATACATTTTTCCTCAAATTAATAGAACGTATATTTTTGTTACTGGATTTACTGGAAAATATTCTTTCCATGATATTAATAGAATAATACTTTTCTTACATTAATAAAAATGAATATTTTTCGGATATTTATATATATATATATATATATATATATATACAGACACGTGACAAAAGCATTTCTTTCACTTGCTTTCATTTTAACAGATACTTCTTCAAAGTAAATATTTTTGTACTGGTATGACCCAACCCAGTTTTGGAAAAGCGATTTATTGTTACAGAGTAGTAGGAAGATCGATCGTCCCCGAATAAAGAATAATCGGAAAGCTCACCCCCCCCCCCCAGCACGAATGATCACTCCATTTTTTTTAAGCTGTCGTCTGATCGCTTCAAACGCGGTCTCTTTTCTATTTTCTGAGTTTGCTCTCCTTCTCACTCTCTCAACTGTTTCTTAAATCTCTCTCTTCTATCACTTTTATCTCTTAATCTCTTTATCTCTCTTCTATATCTTTTAATTATTTTCAATTACCTCCTCTCTTCTCTCTCTTTCTGTCCTTTATTTAGGTCTCTGTTTTCTTCTCTAGCACTAATCACAGTTTTTGTCCTTGTTATTTGCATCGTTATTTTCTCTCTCTCGTCTCTTCCATTTCTCTGTTGTCTTCTATCGCTTATAATTCTGTTGTCTATGTGTCTCCACTCTCTTTCTCTTATCATTCTGTTGTCTATTGTCTCCACTCTCTTGCTTGTCCCTTTGTCTTTAATCTCTTTCTCCACACTTTCTGTATACAATACTTCAATTTTCTTACTGCTATAAAAATAATTATCCCCTCTCTGTTTGTCTGGTCTATCTCTGTCTGTCCCTATCTGTCTGTCTCTGTCTGTCTGGTCTATCTCTGTCTATCTGTCTCTCTTATTTCAGTTTACAAGCTTACGTAACTTTCTGCCATAACAGGAGAAGTGCAGGAGAAAAGAGAAAGAGAAAAATACCCCGATTGTGTTCACATTTGAGACATTTTATGAATTGCATATAATTTTTTGTCTACATTTTGACTACAAACTCACTGGCTCTATAATATTAGCAAATTCTCATTCTGTATCTACAGTTGTATGCGTGTTTAGAGTTGTGTTTTCAAAACCACAGTCATTAATTTCACTAAGTGTGAAGTGCTTAGAGCTTTTTCTTAACACCACGCGCTCGTACGTCTTCTTAATAAGACTATGAAAGAGAGACAGACAGAGTGAGACAGACAGACAGACAGAGGGAGAGGCGGAGAGAGAGGGGATGAGACAGACAGAGAGAGGGAGACAGGCAGAGAGAGAGGGGGTGAGACAGAGAGAGAGAGAGAGAGAGAGAGACAGACAGAGAGAGGGAGAGGCAGAGAGGGGGTGAGACAGACAGAGAGAGGAAGACAGGCAGAGAGAGGGAGAGGCAGAGAGAGAGGATGACAGACAAAGGGAGACAGAGAGAGGGGGAGACAGAGAGGGAGACAGGCAGAGAGAGAGAGGGTGAGACAGAGAGAGGGAGACAGGCAGACAGAGAGAAGGAGATGCAGAGAGAGGGAGACAGGCAGAGAGAATGAGACAGAGGGAGACAGACTGAGAATGAGACAGAGAGAGGGAGACAGAGAGAATGAGACAGAGAGGCAGATAGAGGGATAGACAAGCAGAGAGAGAGGGAGACGGAGAGAAAGTGGAGACAGAGAGAAAGGGGGAGACTGTCAGAGAGAAAGGGAGAGACAGTCAGAGAGAAAGGGGGAGAGAAAGAAGGGAGAGAGAGAAAGAGAGAGCTTGGAGGGTGGTGGAAAATCAATTTACTGTCACTGAAATGATTTTGCTGTCAACGCGCTACCATTTTCTTTGACGGCTCGCAGACTCCACCAAGACCCCACCACAACTAGCTGGCAAGTAGGGGTGCCTGCGGTTACCGTTAATTGCTTTCCACCTCGATGTGTTTCTGAAAGCAGTGCATCTAAACCCCACCCACCCAAGTTACACACACACACACACACACACACACACACACACACACACACACACACACACAGTCATTCACAACCTTTCTGTAAAATACACACATATCGCACCACAAATGCACACACACGAAATGGTAGGCCATGTGCACCGAACTGCAATGAGTAATGGTTCGTGGTTCGAAGCAAAATCTTTGTTGTTTGTCATTGGTTAATGCCTTAGCTTATCAGTGAGTAGCATTCACGCTTCAACGCAAGTGATGTATTGGTTTATCTCAAACAATTAAGCTATAGTTCGCGTTGCTGTTTTGTTTTGTGTATGCAGACTTTTACAAAGACAATAGTATATGTTGTGGAGGAAAACGATAATAATAGTGGTTTTTAAAAAAAAAATTAATAATACATATTTTTGGACATTTTCAACTGTATTCGCGAACTTATTTATTATCTCTGTTATCTTGAGCAAACCTAATTGGATTTAGTCGTATTGTCTGCATAGTGACAAACAATGATGCTTACCTTAAATGTACCCAACCAGATTGTCATAGAACGAAAATAGCTTATGTCACAGAATGAAACTAGTTTATGTCACAGAATGAAACTAGCTTATGTCACAGAATGAAACTAGCTTATGTCACAGAACGAAATTACCTTATGTCACCACATGTTCAAGCGAATTATGCAGGAAATGTAATCTGCTTAGCTGTGCCACAGAACGAAGAAAGACTTGCTAGTCACAGAACTTTGCTAGCTAAAGTCGTAGATCACTACTAGTTAGTTATGTTTTCCGTCTTAGTATTCAAAGAAGAATGCGTCACGTATAAAGTAACTAGTCTATAAGCGCTGATTACAGAAAACAGATAGCTTATGTCTTAATTCGTGACAATACACGCTAGAGAATGTAAATGGCTCAAGTAGGTTTTGTGTTGTTAGGTAGCAAATGTTAGTCAGAACGGGCAATCAGCTGCTGTAACATTACGTAACGAAGGTTAGTCAAAGTGGATTAACAATTAAGTTTGTAACGTCACTTAAGCAGTTACAAGATCCGTCAAAGAACTCATTTAGTTGATTACGTCTCAGCCTGTTTTAGTATAAAGCGTATATCACAATGCGCCACGCAGTTACCTAAGTAGTTTATGTCTGCGCGCTTTAGGCTGGTTGTCTGAGAGAGAGAGAAAAAAAAAAGATTAAGAGGGAGAGAAAGAGAGAAGGGAAGAGAAAGAGTGTGAGGGAGAGACAGGGAGAGAGGGGGGAGAGGGAGATATTCTGCAAACCACGTGTTCAGGGTCTTGACCAATATTAGTATCTCGTTAAGTTCTGTGTCCACGTAAGCTGAACACAGCCTAGTCACGTGTGAAAGATGGGAAGAGACTGAGGATTAGGTTTGTGTTAATTAATACAAAAATAAAGGTGAGATAAATGCCTTCTAGGGACAGAAATATATAAATATAAAGGGGTGGGGAGTCGATGCCTTCGAGGGACAGAAAAAATGGCTTCCATTTGTTAAAAGGTGCAAATATTCGATGTCGAATTCCACGACGTATGTAATCTGTTGAAATAAAATACATCCAATCAAAATCAAGCAAGTGTCTGCAATTAGTGTTTGTTTTTCTAGTATTCCGCCTAAACGTAAATTCTATCTAAATCATTTTGAGACTGGCCTTTTCATGCTGCTTTATATATAACTACGTCCGGGAAAGAATGGAAGAAAGGCTAGGGAGGGATGAGTCGGAAGCAGGGAAGAAGTGCATGGGATTTAAAAAGTTGGGGTTTTTTTTTTACGTTGTACAAGGTATCAGCAAAATACATACAAACCACTCCTTTTGTTTATGGATATAAGCAGCTTTAGGTCGCGCGATTCTCACTTAACGACCGCCAACTCTTGCAGAGCAATTTGGCATTGGCCACCAAACGCCTGCACGGGAAAAAAAAATCTATGTTCACTGACATACAACGACGACTCTTAGTAGATCCCCAATTTTGCTAGCCCAGTTGACAAGCAAAGGAGCTATCATTAAACAGAACTCGATGGACAGACAGGCTAACAGATAGATAGACAGTCAAACAGATAGATGGATGTACGGACGGACTGGATAGATAGATAGATAGATAGATAGATAGATAGATAGATAGATAGATAGATAGATAGATAGATAGATAGATAGATAGATAGATAGATAGATAGATAGATAGATAGATAGATAGATAGATAGATAGATGTGGGTTGGTTTGGGTGGATGGATGGATGGAAATAGATTGATTTGAATGGGATATAACTTTGGATATACAGATGGATATATAGCTAGATGTGACGGATGAATGGATAGATGAATAAGTGCCAACTGACAGATCGACACACTGTATTAGAAGCAGACATATGTTCAGAGAGACAGATAAATAGGACAAAAGAGAAAGAACGACAAATGGAAAAATGAGAGCCAAAGGAAGAAAATATGAACAAACAGCCATCTTCAACTTCAACTTTTAAAGCAACACAACATACGTATTTAAAACAACCATCCACAACTTCAACTTTTAAAGCAACACAACATACATATTGAAAACAACCATCCACAACTTCAACTTTTAAAGCAACACAACATACATATTGAAAACAACCATCCACAACTTCAACTTTTAAAGCAACACAACAAGACAGGACAATCAAGCTAATCACTGCTACATCTCGCTCGCCGGCTTCGACGTTTACTTTCGATATATAATATTCGACATTTTTTGTCTAACTCCAACTTCAGTCAACATCAGAGATTCTTCAACCACCTAGGAGGTATAAAAGATTGGAATATAAGAGATAACCTACGTAGAAATTTTAAAAATATGAAGAAAGAGATCATCTACGTAGAAATAACACCTCTAATGAGGAGGAGCTAATATAGGCAGGAATAAAATATATGGGGTAAGGGAGATAACCTACGTAAAAATAACAGCTCTGATGAGGAGGAGCTAAATAGTCAGGAAAAAAATATATGGAGTAAGGGAGATAACCTACGTAGAAATAACAGCTCCGATGAGGAGGAGCTAATATAGGCAGGAATTAAATATGGAATGGAGATAACCCAGGAAGGAATAAATTATATGGAATAAGGGAGATAACAGCTCTGATGAAGGACAGACAATCTAGGTAGGGATAACTGCTGTAATGAAAGAGAGATAATCCAGGCAAGAATATCAGCTCTGATGAAGGACACATAATTATGCAGGAATGAATAACAGCTCTGATGAAAGACAGATAATTTGGTAGTGATAACAGCTCTATGAAAGAGAGATAACTAGATAGGAATAACAGCTCTGATGAAATCTATTTAATAATAACAGCTCTGATGAAAGAAAGATAACTGTCCTGTTTGTTGGAAATGCCCGGATGCGACAACTCCGGAGCTGGTTTATTTGCAATATTCAAATTCCACAGCAATCATTACTGTAGCACGCGTGGACAACTTTATAGTCTCATCGTGGTGCTTAAAGTTGCCAAGTTCGTTCGGATACGATGATCATTATTTTCATTTTTAAAAGCAGTCATTCCTGCTGAATGCCAAGGTCACTTGGATTATGCAAAACCTATTTAACCATCATCTTGGTTTGGGAAGCAGACTTTAACAATATGCCATTCGCATATTCCCCGCCTCTTTCTGGACTCGAACCCTGGCCTTATGAGGCTGATTCACTCGGTGATAGAGTGTTGTTAGAAACAAGAACTACATAGAACGAAGTAATGCAGAAGAAAGTTACTGAGGAATTATCACAAATTATCCACATTCCACTCGAAGTGATATATAATGCTATGCCCCAATTGGGAGAGTCCGAAACATTCTTAAGATGAGGCAGCAAGCCGAAGGAGGCTTAAGATAAGAAGGAATAGTCAATAAACACTCGGGGATATATATAGAATTAATTCCTGATGACCTGTCACAAGTGTAGTACAACGCGTTATAAAGCACCCAGTTACAATTAAATAGCTCTGAGTCGATGACGTTTAAATGATAACAAGTCACAATATAAATTAATATAGAAAAACGACTCTATTTGAGATGGATTGTTGTACAGTAACCGCCCACAAATAATTATAATTATACAATTGTAAGATGATGAGGCAACACAGACTGCTACTTGGCAACCATGCACAATTAACTTAAAGACCGAGTGAAATGGAATCCATGCAAGCCACAGATAAGAATACATCCCGTATGAAATGAGTAATTCCCATTCTTAGAATCAAGACGGCAAACTTTAAACTTTCAGACATTTGTATAAATGCATTCATTTGGGTATTGAAAGTCAACATTTCTGAAAGAAACCAGAGCTCTCGTTCATTTGCGAGACTGACTTCTCACTATAGGAACATAAAATGAGACGTCACGAGTGGGAACAATCCGCATGCGCTGTGCCACATAGTCTTGCGTTAAACGCGTGGTTTGAAAAATTAAAACACGGTCAAATTTTGCAGTGATTATGGGTGCACAAACAGAGGACAGACCAATAATCTTCTTTTTTCTTTTTTTTTACATTTCCCAAAGATCACAAATTACGAAAAAAGTGGATTACAAAGCTGAAAAGAGAAAACTTTCATCCGACAGCACAGACGGTAGTGTGTAGCGAGCACTTCCAAGAAGAAGACTATGGAATACAAAGCAGACGGTCTTTTCGGGACAGTTTAGCAAAGGCAGGCTTTGAGGTGCCTAAAGTTAGACTTAACTAGTTTAAAATCAGTCTTACACTTACACAATTATAGTTCTATCGTTTGATCATTGACATTGACTTGTAAGTTGACATACAATCAGATCATTCCAGGCACAGTGACAGCTGTCATCAATATACAGTGTGTGATGTTAATTGAATAAATTTTAAATTCATTCATTTAGTGAATCTTCTTGTAACTGGGGGAATTAATAAATAATCACAGAAAATGTATTGACAATTTTACCACGATTTTTTCTAAATGTGGACACACTAAAGTTAATTTAAATTCACTGTCCACATCTGCACTAATAAAATAAAGATAGAAAACAGTATTCGTACAATAATTAAAAACACTCTTGGTAAATTAATAATGAATATCAGTTGGTAAGTGCCTACAAACAGTGTAATTGTAATATATTATTAAAAATAGATACTTCTTGAGTTTCAACTTGATATTTATTGTTAACATGATTATTAGTATGATTAATTAACTATCAGTTAATCAACTGTTTAATTATTTTGCAATATATGATTTAATGTATTTATATGAACTAGTGTGGTAATAGATTTAAGGTAACGGATTTATTGCGACCCTAATATACATAACTTGCACGTAATTATATGAAATAGTGAGGTAACAAATTTACTGCATCCGTAATATACATAACCAACACATAATTACATTAGCTAGTGAAGCAAACATTGATGCAGAGTAGTATGATTTATTGCTGTAGTAGTACACAACTGACTTATAAATAATGATTTAAGAAGGTAACGTAGATTTAAAGTAATAAAATTTATTGGTGTAGTTGTACACAACCAACTTCTAAATAATGATTTGATGAGCTAACAGATTTAAAGTAACATAGATTGATTGACGCACTAATGCAATGACTGACTTGCACACACTTGTATGAACAGGGTGTGTATGACTTCTAGATAGGTCAATCAATTGATCATAAAATCAAGTGAGCATCAATGAACGTGACGTAGAACACACAGCATTTGATTTTTACCCATCCACTGGATTTCACCCCGGAGTGTGCTAATCTACTCAGAAAATAGCTATTCAATAAATGTACGAGTACTAAAAATCAAAACTAAACAAAAATATCAATCAAAACACACACAAAATATGTTTAAAAATTGTAATTAACGAAAATTGCAAAGGAAAAAAGTGCAGCGTCATGTGGCCTCCTAACAACTTTTACTTTCGTTAGCCGAAGATATTTCTTCTGTTTGAACAAAATGGAAAATCTTTAATTCTATTGACGCGTAAATTTTCCTTCAATTATTTTGAACCAACTCAATAGTAAATGTACTGACACAAATTTTAAACGTATTTTAAAGTACTGACATGCATTGGTCACTAGGAAAATATTTAAGTACTGTCAGATACCATAGTGCTAGCTTACTGGAACCAACGCGTACTCTAGCACTGATACGATTTAACTCGGACACGCATTTAGCACTGATACGATTTAACTCGGACACACATTTAACACTGATGCGATTTAACTCTGACATGTATTTAACATTGATACGATTTAACTCTGACACGCATTTAACACTGATGCGATTTAACTCTGACATGTATTTAACACTGATGCGATTTATATCTGACTGCGCATTTAGCAAAGTTACGCATTTAACTCCGACACGTATTTAAAGCAGTCACAAAAAATGTTACTGACGCGCTTTCTTTCTCATGCATAATGATGCAGCCCCCACTGATTTAGTGCTCATATGTCCCCTGACCCCACCCCATTTAGTACTGACATGATGAATGTCTGTGTAGAGTTTAAACAGAATGCTGCGCAACTGATCGTCTGGTTCCGACGAATGGCGATTTTTCCCTTCTCTTTTAATCAGACACAGACAGTTCGCATTTCCACCGACTCATTTGTGGCCTTTGGAAGCAAACTGTCAAAGTGTCTATCGTCAGCAATACGTTCGGTAGAAAGAAACCCTTCAGTTGAAGTTCAAGGACATTTCTTAACAGACCAACTTCAAGGAGGTCCAGGGACGGCTGCGTTTTGGAGTAAAAGATGTTGTTCGGCGTTTTGTGGTGTTTTAAGCTTGCCTAATCAGATTAGTCTGATTAGCATGCGAGTGACAAGATTTTGCTTATTGCAATTCATGACAAAGAATTTAGAATTTAAATAAAAGTGAACCGCATACTTATTTTGCAGCTCATACAGACACGCTCACGTATACGCATGACACAATACACATACAAACCAGCTATTATACATATCGTCTGCTGCCTACTCCCCTTTCTTCCCCATGCTAATGGGTGGAAGAGAAGAAAGAGGATAATAAATCAATAATATTCTTCAAAGTTTATAATGAACACTTATTCTTCATCAATAAAAGGTTATGAATGCAAAGAAATTAAATGCTGCTTTCACACTTGAAGCGGCACTAGTATCTTCCACCTCTATAATACGCTAAAACGAAATTTTCTAATACAAACCTCTCTCTCTCTCACTCACACACACACACACACACACACACACACACACACACATACACACACACAAGTGTACCTTGTAAAATAATACCACATATAGTAGTAGGCCCCTATGCTTAATTATTAGATAGTGCACACACACGCACGCACACACACACACACACACACACACACACACACACACACACACACACTCAGAAGAGAAATTAAATCGGACTATTGGATCAGTGTCAGCTAATACGCAGGTAAACTAATCACACGTTCAGTTTTGAAAATAACGCAAGTAGAAGTGCAGGCTAAAATCACCCCACACCCGATGCGACAGCCGTCTTCGAATTTACACGCGGCATACATCTGATCGCACTTTAGTGTAAACTTGCTGCGTGCGCGTGTGTGACCTTATTGCACGCCAACCGTAAGGAGGCAGAGGAATTGCTCGAATTTAGTCGAAGAGCTTTCGAATAGAATTGACGAAAAGCCTTTAACTTGTAGTGCCCGATGTACAATCAGTCGGGTCACAAAGTAATTTCCTAAACTAAACAGCATAGGCCGCAAAGATGAAGTGATTAGCACTGTTTCAGCAGCACCAAAGGGACATTATTTATACTCCGATTATTTTTTACCTCCTCTTAACACACACACACACACACACACACACACACACACACACACACACACACACACACACACACACTATCGTACTAACAAACCACCAAAGGGAAATAAATCAGAAGAAACAAAATAAATTAAATAAATAAAAGTCGACTTGTAAAATTACACAAGCTGCAAGACTCAGCTCACCCCGCCTTCTCCCGCCCAAAATAAAAATAGCATGAGTTTTCTCCCTTTCTTCGTTCTGCAGATCCACTGGGATAGTGAGCAAAGGCGAAAGGGAGGTAAATCGAACGTGCGGAATCGAAGCTCTGCAAGTTATGAGAAAACAAGAATCGATTGTTTTCTTTGTCATGGTAATTGTATTATTTTCCTTGTTAAGCGCCTTTATAGTCGGCCCGTATGATAAGGATATTTTGGGAAGCAAACACTTCCGCTTTAAACTTTACTCGGTCCGTTGCCAGCTCCTTTGAAAACCAGGCGATGAAGTTAATCTTGTGATCGATGCCAGTAACGATGAAACTAAACGGTAAGGATTTTCTTCGAAGAATTATTCAGATTGTAATGGGGTAGTAATGCATATTTGTTTTGGTGTGCGTATTTCGAGGTTATGCTGTGAGTGTGTGTATGTGTGTGTGTTTGTGTGTGTGTGTTGTGTGTGTGTGTGTGTGTGTGTGTGTGTGTGTGTGTGTGTGTGTGTGTGTGTGTGTGTGTGCAAAGATGGTTGTGACTTGTACTGCGTACACTATGAGTTTGTTCGATGCATGTCTATCAGCGCATGCGCCAGTCTTGGTGGACTGTGGGTAAGCCAGCTTTGGTAGCCTAGTACGTTAGCGTCGCAAGGTTACGCGGGCAGATACGCATGGACACACAAGAGTCCAAACCCGCCAAGCCTCGTAATAGCATTATTGATTCCATGAAACGATCGTAATATCTCACGATCTCTCTATTGCTCTTTCTCCATTTCGATCTCTAGCTATTTCATGCTCATTGACACTTGTACCTGCGCGTGCGCGTACACACACATTCACTAACACTCACCACACACACACACGCACGCACACACACACACACACACACACACACACACACACACACACACACATTCAGACATATATGAGTATACTTTGTAGACATCTTTCAGAATAAGAGTATGAGTGTATCTTATACACTTGTGGAATATCAATTCATCTTTACCCTCGGGTAGTTGCTCTTTTCTATTGATAACAAACTCAGATTTCCAAATAAATCACATAATTTTGCAAGAACTATTTAATTCATTTTAACTCCGCTTACTTCCCTTGCCCGCAGAGTAGAACATCACATCCCCAAACGAATCACACAATTTTGACAGGATTATTTACTCTCTCTCTCTCTCTCTCTCTTTTTTTTTTTGCCCGTGCTTACTTCCCTTGTCTGAAGATAAAAAAATTAAAAATAAAATTCCTTTGATCCTCAAAGGAATCACATAATTTTCTGCCTTTTTAAAAATGTGATCTGATCTTCTAAGCCAAAAGGCGTAAAGGGTTAATTTTTCTTGTGACGTTGGCAAAATTAAATATTTTAGCTACGTTAGGTTTTATGTACTTTTATGCAAATACGCTTGTGATTAAAATAAATTTGAGCCGTTTTCTTTTTAACGTCATCCAACATTGCAAACAAATGCAAGCACCTAGAAAGAAATAAAAGTTCAGGAGAGAAAAATAATAATAGCTGCCATTGCTGGGAAAGAGCAGAGTGACAATTTTATTTGCTTGCATGTCTTCCTAGTGCTGATGCAATTTACATGCGTTGTGATGTGTGTACACAGCGTATCCTTGCCTTTGGCTGAACACAGTCATTGTGTTTATGCTCCACATCAACGACTGTGTTCCTATTGCGTTAATTGCTAATTATTATTATAGTCGTGTTAATTAATACTTATGACTCCATGCATATGACGTGCTAATTTTAATACTTGTGAATCCATGCATAGGACGTGTTAATTTTAATACTTGTGAATCCATGCATAGGACGTGTTAAGGGCACGCGTCTTGGCACGTTGTCTTTCTTTTTATTTACGTGTTTTAGGCGATAGTCAAACGTCACGTGACATAACTTTACAGGTCTTAATAGCAAAATGAATTTGCTAGGTCGTGAAACGAAATCTTTAAATTTCAGAAAGCATTTTCTTTTTCAAAGAAAAGAAAATTTATGGGAAAATACGGAATAAAAAAATTTGATAGCATGCATTCCGTACATCACAACGTGAGTTCAACTTATCGAAAATGAAATGTTGATGTCAAAAAAGAAAGTGATATATATATAAATCATATGCATGTGTTTGTGATGTCATAAAACGAAACTGTTTGCTAAAATAAAATTGTGAATCTCCAACGCATTGAATTTAAAGTAATGTTAAATAATGAAACCATAGTGTAGAGTAAAATCCTTCCTTTCGTATTTAACTTGCGTGTTGCAGTATGCGTATTAATTGTCACTATACTCTCACTTTGGCCACTAGGCTGTATGTGACTCGTTACCAAGGGTGATACTTGGTAGTGTAGAGATTGCAATGAGTGGAGATACGGGAGTAATCATATTTCCAGTTCTTCTGTGTCACTGAACGGTCACTGGTGTGAGTCTCAACAGATTGTTTTCCACGTCACGTCTCAAAATTCAGCGTGACCGCATGCAAGAAGAAATGAGCTTTCTCATTCAGTGACCTGCACTGAAACCTGCCTGGAAATCATTCAAAGGACGTGTCCAGAAACCTGTCCGGAAATCACTCAAGGGACATGTCGAGAAACCTGTCCAGAAATTATTTAAGGGACGTGTAGAGAAACCTTGAAATACTTTAATGGATTTGTCTAAAAACCTGTTCGAAAATTATTTAAGGGACGTGTAAGGAAACCTGGAAATCATTTAAGGGACGTGTCGAGAAACATGTCTGGGAATTATTTAATGGACGTGTCGAGAAACATGTCTGGGAATTATTTAATGGACGTGTCGAGAAACATGTCTGGGAATTATTTAAGGGACGTGTCGAGAAACATGTCTGGGAATTATTTAAGGGACGTGTCGAGAAACCTGTCTGGAAATCATTTAAGGGACGTATCCATTAACCTGTCCTGATATAACAAGTGGTGCTTGCTCTCCGTGGACGGTTTTAGAAGAATTATAAGAAATAAAAAAAAACAAACAAATGAAGACATTAACGCCATGGAGGAAATTGTATTACTCGTGTCTTTGACAGCGGTGTTACCAGAATTTTTCTTCTTTATTCCCCCTTTAATTAAAAAAAAAAAAAAATCCAGAGACAATTTCTGTATTACTCGCCGACTTGTATATGTTCATTAGGCACTAGATGGGGAATTAAAAAGCACACGAAAACAAAAAAGCCAAATAGTTTTTGTTGTTGCTGTTGTTAAGAACATACACTATTAAATTCTGTACCGAGAATCACGTGCCCCTTACTAATCCTCATCCCGCCACGTGACGTATCGCGCATGGTCCAGCTAACAAAGAACAAGCGAGAAGAAGTTGAAACAAATGGGGGAGCAGGGAATGGCAAATTAAGGAAACTCTACAAGAATAATATCGAAACGTTCTTTTTTTAAATCCCAACTTCGCTTCCTGATGATTTCATGTAGCTAATAGCATTTCGGAGGGGTTGTTCGCGCGTGCGCGTGTGTATATATGTCTGTGTGTGAGAGCGTTGGATATGTTGGCCCGCAGGTATATCACTCGCGCTAACTAGAAAATGACGTCTGCCGAGACCAATTCGATCTGCAGCGGTGCGTACCGTCCCTTGTCACGAAATGCGAGTGGCTTCCCTTCATTTTCAGAGATGGTCCAAGATAAGCGCCCGCAGTGCCAGAGATCGACATTGCAGCACACAGTACCTCAGTGTCTCCCCCCCACACACACACACACGCACAATTTGTCATTGTATATATAACTACCTGTAAATTTAAGTGGACTTTCGTCTATCGCTTGGAATCAAAATGAATAAAAGAATCATGTGATTTGATGCGTATTTCGCACACAAACGAACAACCGAGTGAACGAGAAACAAACAAACGAAAGAACAAGGATCAACAAAACAATACGAAGTAACGAATGAGGAACAAACGATCGAAGAACTAAACAAAGAATATGCCAATGAGCGAAAAATAAAGGAATGAAAATTAAACTAAGAAACGAACATACAAAGGAACGAAAAGTAAACCTAAAGGAACGAAAATGCAAACGAAGGAAGAACAAAGAAAGAAAACAACGAATTAATTGAAAGCTGATTTCCTAAATTTCAGTAAATTCCTAAAAATAGCAAACAATAAATAGGTGACTATGATCTATTCAGGTGAAAAAGAAATAATAACTGTTGTGTTATTGGTTCAATCCGGAATATTGCCTGTCTTGTAATGTATCCACACCAAAGGACTGAAGAAGGTAAAAGGTCACTGTGTCACAACTGTTGGATTTGATACTTGTTGACTGATTCTGTGAGTGATATGCTAACTCATTCTAATTTGAATCATTGATTTGCTGAGAGGTTGATTCATTAATCGATTGACAGATTTAATGATTTTTTTGACTGAATGATTAATTAGCAAACAGCTTGATTAGAAAACAGGCTGATTGATTAATTAACAGACAGGATGATTCATTAACAGACTGCTTGATTAATTATACTGATTGATTCATTAGCAAAGTGATTAATTAATTTGCAGGCTGTATGATTGATTAACAGTCTGTGCGATTAATTATTGTACTGACCAACAGACTGATAAATTAATTAACAGCCTGAGTGATTAATTGCTCTACTGACCAACATATCGATTGATTAATAGACATATATTTAATGAGTGATTTATTGCTTTGACTTATTAAATAAGTGAATGATTGATTTACTTACGTATCCAATGATTGCCTGAATCATAGTTTGATTGATCGAAATATATATTGAATGATTGACCGAAAGGCTGAGCAAAAGGTTTTTGAATGATTTACTCTTGGCTGAAAGACCGAGAAACTCCTGGAATAATTAACTGTTCAATAATTAATATACAGATGTACTGTCTAATGGGCCGAGCGGTATATTAAGTTATCCGTTAATTTACTGATGTAATGAATGAATGATTTGTTGGTTTACTAATTTATTGATTGACTGATGCATTCTCTGATTGATTTACAGAATAACTGACTAATTAAATGATTACTTAGTGAGTGATATACCGACAGACTGACTGATTTATCAATCAATCGATTTTTACTATTGATTGTCTGTTTGAATGATTTACTGATTAATTAATTTACAAACTGATTAATGGGTTGACTGAATAAACGATTTACTGAATGCTTGATTTTCTAATTAATTTATTGATTTTTAGACTGAATGATTGGCTTTTTACTGATTGATTCATTCATTTATGTATTTATGATGACTCACGTACACATTTATCTCCTATGATTATGCACTTTTTTCTTTAAAGATTGCTGAAATTCTTGTACTTTTATTATACTTTTAAAACTCCATCAGCCTTAGAATTTGGAATTGAGTGAATTAATTACTCCACACTATGAAATCCAACATACCTAAAATATTACAAAGTCCAGCCAGTCTAAAAGTACAAAATCTTATCAATTTATACTTCTGATCAATCCAAATATACAGCATAAAGTGCAGCTGGACTATAGTGCAAAGTTCAAATCAAACTATAGTTCAAGTTTTAAATCAGACTATAGTGCAAAGTTCAAACCAGACTATAGTGGAAAGTTCAAATCAGACTAAAGTGCAAAGTTCAAATCAGACTATAGTTCAATGCCCAAATTAGACTATAGTGCAAAGTTCAAATCAGACTATAGTGCAAAGCTCAACTCAAAACTTTAGTGCAAAGTTCTGATCAGGACACAGTGAAAAGTTCATGCTAACTATACTGATATTAGCGATGTCACGCGTCACGATCCTGAGAGAGAGAGAGAGAGAGAGAGAGAGAGAGAGAGAGAGAGAGAGAGAGAGAGAGAGAGAGAGAGAGAGAGAGTCAAAGTTACGAACTCGACCCAACTCAACGTCATCTGGCTAGTAACAACAACAACAACAAGCCACAGTCTCTAGCGCATTAGAGAAATAAATGAAATGAACGAAATGTTCTAGCCAGGTGAGTTGCAAAAGATGTTTAGGTCACAGCTTTCGGGTAGTCAAGATCAGATTGCAGTGAATCGAATCTTCTTCATTCACCACAACGACGGCAAAATACTACTAGTACCGATACGGTGACCACTAGCGCAATTTGCAGAGAAAGTTTCCCTTGAACACTTTTGATTAAGTTCTACAAAGGCACACGTGTACAGCGGCGACGAGAGTTGAAATACTAGAGTCCCTACGGTAGGATGGACGTGACCTGATGGAAATCATTCTTATCTTTTTTATTTCTTTAAATGTCCACTAAAAAGGGTGAAATTACTCGTGATACCTTACGCTGGTTCAGTATCTATGCTTTGACTCAAGGAGATCTATGCTTTGACTCAAGGAGATCTATGATTTGACTCAAAAGACAATTTGACAGCATTGTTGCATAAGGATACATATGAAGCACACACAAAAAAAAAGTTGTGAAAATTAAAACTGAGAAAATTATCTTCTCTTCACTTACCTCGTGTTTCACGGCAATAAAATTGTTTTTCTCTGGTGAATTTTTTTCACCCTCGTGCGATCATCGTGCAAACAAACATATAGCGCACATGCGTACTTAAACAATGTAACAATTTCACAGGATGCATTGTCCCAGACAGAATAACCAGAAAAAGATGCCATATTTTCATTTATTTGCTATATAAATATTAAAAAGTTTACTTACCTAGTATAAAATTCTGTTAGAAAAAGTAACTACGAGGGAGAGAATTCATTTGTAGCGTGAACAAAATAAAATTAAAACAATTCATAGATTTTTCGGGGAAAGGTGGGGAGGGGGGCTATGAAATATGGAAATGAATTTTTTAAAAAGCTCATTCCTTGATTTTAATTTTACTGTAAGGCATAAAGCTTTGCCATGGACACATGGTGCTCATGAGATGGCTTTAAAAAATTCGCAGAAGATACAAAATACATGATATACTCAGACCTCTGTTTATTATCGTTGTTGTTTTACATGAAGTGTTCTAGTACTGCGCGCTGTTCAAGAACGGCAACTAGCAGTGTGAGAGGTCTAGTACTAAAGGCGTTTATCTCCCAGAAAATAGAACTGTTTTTCATTTCGCCTTAAAAGTACAGTCACTGATTACTTCAGGAGCAAGTAATGTCACCGAGTGCACGTTGAATTAATTTGGATGCCATGGACGACTGTCCCATTTTTATGCACGCATACCATTTTCCAGCTATTTCTTCTTGCGAATCCAGTAATGCCTATAACGTAAATGTCCTGTTGATTGAGGCGACACGTGCCCAGAGACAATTGCGAGACTCAACCAGTGAGAGCAAGTGCGGGTCTGTGAACCAATGCAGATCTGTGCAGGCTAAACGCCATCATGACCCAGACCAATACACTCTTAAAGACTTGCATGTTAAACTTTATTTTTTTTAAAAGTACGGAAATGACGTCATGCCCGTGACCTAGTGCATATATAAGAAGTGCAGGCAACGTAGTCTCTTAGCCTGAACTGGTGAATGGACAGTTGGTGTAGTTTGACCTATGTTTGCCGGGTGTTGAAACCAACTCTTCTAGTGATTAAACAAGTATGCCACTTAGGTATAAGCTTAGTTAATAAGTAAATCCTTTGTGTCTGCTTCATCCTTTGTCGACACTTTTTCGTAAGAGTGTCTAAACATTTAGTTGGGGATTGTCTGTGTAGAGGAAAAGAAAAAAATTATGACAGTACAAATCACTTGGTACTTATATTTGTAAAATATTTTCATTTGTAAAAGAAAAGAAAAGAAAAATCAACCTCGATTCCAGATCTCTTGGACGTCCACTTCCAGGTAGAAGACAGTAAGCAGCTAAGTCTGTTGGCAGGTAGGAAACCGGGGATACGCAACATTTCCACGGGAGACTTTGCGCTCAAATAAATACAAAATAGATATGTCCTACTGACAGGTTCTATAAAATTATTGTGTGTTTGATATTATTTTTATTTAATATCAATGCTGTGCAGATTTTTCTTCGCGTTTTCTTTTGTTGTGAATGTGTGATTAGGTATATTTAGAATTCGTTTATATGAGCATGCTTTTGTGAGTGTGTATGTATATATATGTTTGTTGAATACTGTCGTAGATCTTCAAATATTTCCTCATTCGCAAAAGAGGAAAAGAAGATAGTATTTATTTTTAATAAAATTCTAATCAAATTCATTACAGTTCGTCCCTTTCATAATCCTCTTATCCAGAACCACGCCCTTGTTCGACCCTTGCTACTGACACGCTATGCACGCACAATACTCGCGTACGCACATACACACATACACATACACATGTACACACACACACACACACACACACACATACACACGGAAAAAAATCAACGATAGCTCTGAATAAAAAAGAAATAAAACAGCCCACAAACTCAACGAAATTGGGACAAGCATCAAACAAAACAAAATATCATACTCAGATTTTGTGTTAGGTGTATGTGTGTTAAAATGTCAACTTTAGCAACAGATAGAATCGAGAAAATAAAGTGTAAACCTACTGGAAATCCAAACCCCGTGAATAAGGGAGGCAACCTCGCGGATATCGGAATCGATAGCCACAGCCGCTGATATATTGACCACAAGTGCTCGCCTGCTAATCTTCAAAGACTGTCGGGAAAGCTTTCTAAACAGGCAGCAGAGGAGTTTTAGAAAGCTTATTAAACAAACAAACACACATTCACCGATGGGCGAGCAAAAAAACAAAAATACAAAAAACAGAAAAGAAAGGTCGATCCTTAAAAAGAAAAATTTACGAGCCATTTAAAGTGGTCTTTATTAAAAAAAAAAAGGTACACAGGGGGAGGAAAGAAAATAAAACAACCCCTCTAAACACAAGACTAATAACACCCTACCGAAGAACTTCACATCAACCTACCTTATCTCCCTTTAAGGAGTCTCCGCGCCATTGCGTTTTCTACAGAAGCTCATCGCTTTAAAGTAATCCATTAGGCACTGATTTCCTTCCGAATAAATCCATTTTGATGAGAAAGTCTGAAACAAGGGGAAAAAATGAGAAAGAAGATAACTGCTGTTGCTGATACCAAAATGAGTTCATCAGCTATCGCTATGATTAGTGTATTAAATGCAGCAGTTACGAAGGCAGCCGCAGTCAAATTGAAATTCCACTAACAAAAGCAGTGTCGCGAAAGACAAAAGCAGAAACAACGAACATTGGATGCAGACAGAAAAAGACAGAAAAACACATTCAAAGGGCGTAAGCAACAGCGAACAAAACTGACATTGGGGGCGTAATGGGAGGGTGGGGGTGGGGTCAAACAAAAAACATATTTTTATGTCAGTGTCACAGCCAGTAATTGATTGGTTCAGGGAAGAACAAAGTGGATATAAAAAGATACAGGACAGTTTACAAACATCAAATGATTTTTGTTGTTTATACAGTGATGTTGCAATAATATAATCATTTCGCTATTTTGTCTGCTAAAGGCGCATTCACGCTAAAGGATGCCAGTCATTTGAGGACTTATTCACATAAGTACTTATTGAACAGTCCGCATTCAAAGAAGAAATCGTCTTATCATAAGGCTGAATATTAAAACTTGAAAAATAAAACATGGTCGAGAATTAAATGCCTGATCCGCAGCGATCATTATAATACAAAGCTACAGTATCCGAATCGAGACTAGATATCGCTCTGTCTCAGAACAGTTCACTGGGTATAATTACTCGTGCGTAAGGAAAACTGTTTTGAAACTTTCTTTAGTGATAGTACAGTTTGTAGTCACACGCAAAGTTAACCATCCTGTAAGTATGAAGAGCACGTTCGTTTTAGAACAAATGGTGCATTATAACGTTCGATCTATGTCTGCAACGCCTTTAAGATGTCATTTTGCATTGTATTGGTCTCTATATAAATCTATAGAGTTAACAAGTATTATTTATTAATATTCATGTACTTCTTGTTAGAGTAGTGTTTAGAAATAAAGAAATGTAACCTCTAATTTTCAGCGTAGTACCCTATTACCTTGTGCATTGTCGGAATAGATGTACATTATTCTAGTACGTTGTGCATTGTCGGAATAGATGTACATTATTCTAGTACCTTGAGCAGTGTCGGAATAGATGTACATTATTCTAGTACCTTGTGCATTGTCGGAAGAGATGTACATTATTCTAGTAATCTAGTACCTTGTGCATTGTCGGAATAGATGTATCTTATTCTAGTACCTTGTGCATTGTCGGAATAGATGTACATTATTCTAGTACCTTGCGTATTGTCGGAATAGATGTACATTATTCTAGTACCTTGTGCATTGTCGGAATACATTGCATTGGGGTGATACCTTGTACTTTGGCTAATATGTTATACAGTATTGTAATCATTTTGATATGTGTTGTCCTAACACTTTGTGTACATACATAGTAATATCTTTGTCAATGCTCTAACATCTACAAAATCGTAACCCTTGTACATTGTACCTGTGCTTTTCTGCATTATCTTAACCTTGTGCATTGTCTTAAGGTCTTGCGCATTGTCTTAATGTCTTGTGCATTGTCTTAATGCTTTGTGCATTGTCTTAAGGTCTTGTGCATTGTCTTAAGGTCTTGTGCATTGTCTTAAGGTCTTGTGTACTGCATTAATGTCTTGTGCATTGTCTTAAGGTCTTGTGCATTGTCTTAAGGTCTTGTGCATTGTCTTAAGGTCTTGTGCATTGTCTTAATGTCTTGTGCAGTGTCTTAATGTCTTGTGTATTACCTGATGTTTTGTAAATTGTCTTAACCTCGTGTGCACTGTCCTAATACTTTGCGCAATGCCTTAATGTCAACTTTAAATTTTCCTAAACCTTGCAAATATTCCTGATATTTTGAACACTGTCTTATACATGTCAGTTGTCATAAAACTTTATACATTGTCCTACTCCATGTCAGTTGTCATAAAACTTATACATTGTCTTAATACTTGTCAAGTGTCATAAAACGTTATACATTATCTTAACACATGTAAAAAAAATCCTTGTACATTGTCTTAATACATGCCAATTGTCACAAAAATTATGCATTGTCCTAATATATATCAATTGTCACAAAACTTTATACATTGTCCAGATTCATGTCAATTGTCCAAAAACGTTATACTTGGTCTTAATAAATGTCAATTGTCCTGAAACTTGTGCTTTATTGCAACATTTTAAAAACTGTCCTAATACTGTCGGCGTTGCTATAGCAATTTTAAAAAAATTAACACCATGGACATATAATGCCTCGTGTGTTGAACATTTACTAGTCAATGAAATGGCGCCATTGTTGATGGCATCACGTTTATATCATAAAAAAGTATGACGTAATCAATGTTCAAAAATGGACAAGTGGTGTCATAAGAAATCTTGCTCCAAATCTTGAAGAGGAAAACAAATCCAATAAACCAAAGAACTGAACGCTCTTAGTAAAAAGATCAAAACCAAAAGCAAAAGTCTGCAGCGAAAGCATAAACAGGAAAGGGGGAAACAATGCAAAAGAAAAGCACACTCTGAAGTTAGTGATTATCGTGTCAAGGGAGGCAACACGGAGAGAGTTTTGAGATCTTCATCTGACGAACTAGAACTCCTCTCACTGAAGCACCATTTATTTCCCTTGTATCTACTGCTTGGTACAACAAGAAAATTACAAGTATGGAGGATGCAAATTGTTTGAATCTGTCCAAAACCGTATTATTTTGTGATTCAGTGCCCATCTATCCTCCTAACCACCACTACCACAAGCACTCACCCACTTTCTCGCATTCCTTAACCTCATCTTGCTTCCTTCTCGGCGAATAACATTCTTTCAGACTTTTTTCCATGCGGGGGGGAAGGGGGTGTCGATAAGCAGTTTTACATCACCCCTGGAGCTTGCATTGATCATTTCGTCATCAGACGTTCTCTGCTCTGGAGACACCACAGCCTCACACTTGTGTTCGAGGTGGAGGGCGTGAGGGCTGGCGGAAAGGGATAAAATAAAAAGATCGCACCAATTTGGTGCATACCTCAACCGCCCTCCTTTCTTGCTGTGTGTTTCGCTCACACTCACCCTAGAAGCTGCAATAGACTTTCGTCTTCATGATTTCTCAGTCTTGGTCTGTTTCTGGGGGGATCCCCATAGCCTTGCTGTGCGTCTGATGTGGAGGGTAGGAAGGCTGACAAAAAGGGGTGAAACAGGTCGCACCAGTTTGGTGGGGGTGGGGTCGAAGCCGCCTTACTCCTTTCTTGCATGTGAGTGATTCGCTCAAACTCACCCCAGAAGCCGCAATAGACCTTTCATCTTCATGATGTTCTCGGTCTTGGTCTGCTTCTGGGGGATTCCTACAGCCTCGCGGTGCATCTGAGGTGGAGGGCAGGAGGGTTGGCGCATACCCTCAACCGCCCTCCGTCGGGGGAAGGGGTGGCCGAAGCCGCCTTCCACTCCTTTCTTGCTTTGAGAATGTGCATAAATACTAGTGCAGTGTATGCAAGTCGCGGGTGTGGAAACATACGATACAAGCGTCGAAAAATTGCAGTGTATATCAGTAGCGTGTAAGAAATCGTGCTCGCAAATGCGAATATTGCAGCGTGCGCGAGTCGCGTATGTGGAGACAAACCTCTGGGTTGCATGTGTTTACGAGAAACGAGACGCGAATGTCAGCGTTTGTACGTGTCAGTCCTGGACGATCGTCATCTAGCATTCTGTTGAGCCCCGAAATGCGCGAAGTCGCAGTACAGTTTGAAACAGGCACTAAGAAGCATAGAGACCTGTGGAGCATAAAAATATGCTTGGCAAGTCATTGTCTCGCACTGAAATTTATTGGCACAAAGAAGTCCTATATAAGTGAGAATGAGGTTTCCTTGCTGTTGCATTGCTAACAATCAATTCCTATTTTTAATATTCCTTCGATCACATTTTTAAAATTTAAATTTCTCTCCCCATGTTAGATGTTTATCAAAAGAAAGTGCTTCTTGAATCCCAGGAGGGTGTGACGGGTGGATGGATTAAAAGTTTTGAAAGCTAAAGAATCTGGTTCAGGAAGATAGACATTAAAGTTGACAGTTCACATTTGCTTCGCTTTTCGGATTAGAATTTTTAAAAAGAGAACTGTGTGAAGTAGTACGGTCGATTGAGAGACTTGTAGAAAGTTCATTTGAAAATTAAAATAAAGTAATAATTAAGAGTACCACACAACACACACATACACACGCAAACACACACACACACACACACACACACACACACACACACACACACACACACACACACACACACACAGCAGCAGCAGCAGCAGCTGCTGCATGTATAGTAGAATTTCCCATCCGTTATGTCCAGCAGCTCAGCTGCCAGCAGAATTATTGTCCCTTTCGTATACTACCTGATGTGACCACCCGTGAGCTAGCGGTAGAGAAAAGGGTCACGGTACATAATTATTATATTCCTAGACTGGATCAGAAAGGAGAGAGATGTTTTGTTTTGAATAAAAATCCACCGTGCAATGAAGTAGGAAGCAGTGCGACCGAAATGAAAGGAAGTTTGGAAGGAAGGAATGGAAAGGAAAGGGAAAGAGAAAGAAAAAGAGAAAAGTGAAAAGTGGAGGGAAGAGAAGAAAGGAAGGAAGGAAGTTTTGAAGGAAGGAAGGAAAGTGGGAAGGTTTGAAGGGAGGGAGGAAGGAGGGCTTGAAGAAAGTTTAGAAGAAAGGAAGGAGGGAAGTTTGGAAAGAAAACAGTTTGCAAGTTTGGAATGAAGTTTGGAAGTTTGCAAGGAAGAAAGGAAATTTGAAAGGAAAAAGGCTTGAAAGAAGGAAGTTTGGAAGGAAGGAAAAAAGGAATGAAACATAAGAACAACTCAAAGACATGATTAGAAAGGAAGAGTGAGATTGATATAGGAATGAGCGATAGAAGTTTTGAGAATGCGAGACAAAGAGAAGAAGAGAGATCAATGGAGACAACGCGAAGAAAATGTTTTTCTACTCTGAAGATAATCGGAGATTTGTTTCGCGAAGAAGAAACTAATTGAATTGAAATCTAATCAGCGGGAGAGCAAGAACAAAATACTACTTTTCACTGGCTTACTCTCTGATTTACAAACTTGTTTCTGCGATTTCGATGATTGTTGAAGTAATAGTTGAAAAAATGTCGATCCTACACTTTGAGTGTCTTGTAATTATTAAGTACATACATGCATTTGAATTAGTGGTCACAAGTACTGATGTATTTGTCTACGTATTGTGTGTGTGTGTGTGCGTGCGTGCGTGCGTGCGCTTGCTGCGAATATTTTTAGATCTGTGAATATAACGTGTGTACGATGGTACAAACTGTAACTTAAAGACGCAAAATTAAAAATGGAGTGGTCAGTTATCGTTGCGACCGAGTCAGTCATGAGTATGTTAGTAAATGCGTGCATAGGTGATCGCTGAATGTTCACATGTACACTCCACATCCGAGCGATTAAAGATAAGCTGTGAACGAAATGATGACAGTAAGACAATTAACTAATGTAAAGTGATAGCTTGCTACTCAGATTAGTAAATATAACCAGTAATTTGTTCCAAGCTATTAAAAAAAAGCAAACAGACCAGCTATTTCCTTTAAAACTGATGTTGCTAAATAAATAAATAAATGAAAGTATTAGTATTATAAAAAGGAAAACGTAATACGCCCGTTTTATTTCTTTCAATCCTATACATTTTATTAAATTGTATTATCACTTCAAGTTTGCTGGTGGCCCCAGCATATTACTGTATTACTTGAGGAAAATCTTCCGTTGTCATCCAGGGCGAGAATCCGACCTAAGACAGTCCGCAAGCAAGCAAGCAAGCAAGCTCTCATGAGAGGAAGTGAATACGAGAAGTTCTCAACTGCAGATGGTGGCTGTGTGGCGGAGTAAATGTGTCTATCCATATTTTCAAACTTAATTGTTATATAAATTGTTATATTGTCGAAGTGACTCGACCTTGGGCACTCATGATGGTATTTATGTAAGTGGCAGAGTTGGAGAAAACAACTTGAGTTGAGAATATGCTAGAAATTGCAGACGCAATCCAAACCAGTTCCTACTGGATGAGTATTGTTTATTATCCAATGGTTAAGATTTGCGGGAATGAGACCAGCCAATAGGCTGAGATCAAAAGTCTTCCTGCTGTATAGAATTATATTGTCTAATCACTTGAAATTGGTGTGGCAAGAAGTCTGGTCATGGAAGGCAGCTGTTAGATTAATGGTGATTTAACTGCCTGATTGAGAGAGAATGGACATAGAAATATTTCATGCATTTTTGCTATTGATATGTTATACTTGTGTTTTATGTAGAGATGTATTATGTGAGTATCCTATTTCTCTGTACAAATTGTGAACCATGATGCTTATATGTAGTATGTCAAATACTTGACATTGTTTCTAGTTAACCCACTCATAAAATTATTACGCTGTATTTATTATGCTGTATGCAAGTACAAAGATTAGCAGAGAACAGAATGGAATCGAAGAAACTGGTTGTCAGGTCATCAGTGGAGCCCTAATGGTCGACAAGACTATAGATAGATAGATAGATAGATAGATAGATAGATAGATAGATAGATAGATAGATAGATAGATAGATAGATAGATAGATAGATGCATGTATTGGACTAATTAATAATATTGCAGGAAACAATAAGTTGAGACTTGACCGCAAGAAAGAATGGAGTTTAAAATGGATAAACTGGAAACTTAGCTATTGTTCCCTGATTATATTTTACAGGGAAAAGTGGCCTTTCCTTGTTTTATCTGAATCCCCTGGTTTACTGATTGTAAACTGCTACGAACATGGTAGATACAAGAAGTATCTACCACAGTGTGTAAGTGTAAAGAATACACTGCACTCCGTTGATGCAATGGTGGCAAAGTATGCTGACTATATTGAGCAATTTCTGGTACAAGGAATGTACTGGAAATTGTTAAAATTGTTGTTCTGCCTGAGAGAGCTAATACGGCAAAGGAGCACTTAGGTTAGCCTTTAGGGAATAGTGGCTAATAGTGTTTACAATATGAGGAGGGAGTAAAGAGGAATTGAGAGTAATAATGTAAACTTGTGACTTTGTTGCAAAAAGCAGGCAAAACACTTTTGAGACTGCCTAAACCAAGTTATGTACAAACTATTATTGCTTATCTCTTATAACTCTATTTCTGTTCTCTAATAAGTATTATCCTATGATATGTATTGACGTAATCTGTTGAATTGTCTTTTAGGATATAGGATTGTATAGATATAAAATTATTCGAACATGGTTTCATGGAAATATTGATGTCAAGTAATCTTTTTCATTATATTTTTATATGTATATTTGATTGTTGATTTAATAAATTTATTGTTAAATTTATTGATCTTCTTATAAAATCTTGCTAACCATATGTTGGAAAGACTGTGGGTGTAAGGGGGCTCACTAAATATAGATTGAAGATGGATTTGTCTTCTCCATCAGTAAGAGATTTTCCACCTTCGAAAATAGTGTGTGACTGTAAATGTTTGTCTTTAATGCATTTGAAGAAAGAAAATGTTTACAGCACCTGCAAATCCGCCAAGTGAGAGAGAAGAGTGGTGTCTTCTGGAGAATTATTAATAACATAAATTAAGATTCTCATCACCTGTCAATAGGTATGTATGATTAATTAATTAATTAATTAATAATAACCATTAACAAGGTGGCGTTGGCATCACAAACTGATACTGTTTGAAAGTTTGCTAGCTTTTTGTTTGGAACAGTGATACCTCTCTGGGCACCCTTTCCTCATTATGTTATTATTTATTAACTAATAGCACATAACTAAGTACACGCGATCGAGAATCTTAATATATAGTTATTAATAAAAGTGTTATTTCCATTGATACAGTCCCTTTGTGACTGATCGCCTATGACTGTGAATGGAAACTGATAAGAGAATTGAGAGGATTAATGATTGATGGATATTGACAAGAAATAAGTGGATTAGTGCGTGAACGAAAGTAGTTACTGACTCACGTAAATATGAATTCGCTTAGTGATAAATTGTCGGGACATGGCTCGACCGCAGACCATCCTTCGGGTTTTGCATAAAATAACATCTGCTCACTTCCTAATAATTATGAGAGTTTGTATGTTGTCATCCATGTTTGTGAAATTCGTTCACAGCGAAACTAATAGAGATGTGACGTAGCAACATCAAGTCTATACTGTCATTAGAGCAGAGGGTAGCAAATTATGAACTTGATATAGAGTTGTCTGTGCGCGTATGTGCGCGTGTGTGTGTGTGTGTATGTGTGTATATGTGCGCGTGTGTATGTATGCGTGTGTATGTGCGTGTGTGTATGTGTGTATGTGTGTGTGTATGTGTGTGTATGTGCGTGTGTGTGTGTGTGTGTGTATGTGTGTATGTGTATGTGTGTGTATGTGCGCGTGTGTGTATGTGTGTGTGTATGTGCGTGTGTGTGTGTGTGTGTGTTTGTGTGTGTGTGTGTGTGTAGTGTAGTGTGTGTGTGTGTGTGTGGAGCAGATGAGGGGTTTATGTTATTGTTGGACACATCTTAAAAAAATGAAACACAAGTCCTCTCAAATGGTTTTGGTGGGCAGGTACAAATATTTCAACGATAGGTGCCGTTTAAGGCGCGGGATTCAGAAGATTTTAAGGTTTAACAGGAAGATTGTGACTGTAATATATATGCACGCACACAGACACACTTACACTTAGACATACGACCACGAAAAAGTTAATTCTTTATTAAAATTATGAATATAAAATACCTTGATTAAATCCGTGTATAAATCATGAATGCAATATTGCACACACACACACTCCTCATGCATGTAAAGAGACCTGCACGTGTTATTAAATTTGCTTTGCGCCGTATGACTCGAAATTAAGCTGATTTCCATTCATAACGGTGAATATCATTTATAAACGTGCACCACACAAACACACATCAGTCCTACACAGGAAGTTCAATGTCTTACTTGCATAGCTTGTATTTATACAATTGTGGCCTAGTGGATCTCCATTATGAGGCGTTCAGAAAACTATGTTTATACAATTATTCCCTAGTGGATCTCCATTATGAAGCTTTCAGAAAATTGTTTATACAATTATTCCCTAGTGGATCTCCATTATGAAGTGTTCAGAAAATTGTTTATACAATTATTCCCTAGTGGATCTCCATTATGAAGCGTTCAGAAAACTATGTTTATACAATTATGCCCTAGTGGATCATCATTATGAAGCGTTCAGAAAAGTGTTTATACAATTATGCCCTAGTGGATCATCATTATGAAGCGTTCAGAAAAGTGTTTATACAATTATGCCCTAGTGGATCTCCATTAAGAGGCGTTCGGAGAACTATATTTTTAAGGCTGGAGAGGGGGGAGGAATGACAATCATTTCGACGAATAATTTTGCAAAATAAAATATCTCTAACTCTTTTTTTGTTAATAAAACATGTTTTCGAATGCTTTTGGCACACTCTCTGAACTTTTGAACCCGTGGCTCACAATTTATGAAACACATTTATCAGTGCTTTGAACGTTTTTCAAATGCAGAGGATATTTTCATTACTTTTTAGCACACGTTAACAGCGTTTTGTAATGTTAGTGATCTTTTAGGGAGGGGGGTGCGCGCAGGCGTGTTGTTGCGTATGTGCGTAAGGATGCGTATGTGTGCGTATGTGCGTAAGGATGCGTATGTGTGCGTATGTGCGTAAGGATGCGCATGTGTGCGTATGTGCGTAAGGATGCGTATGTGTGCGTATGTGCGTAAGGATGCGTATGTGTGCGTATGTGCGTAAGGATGCGTGTTTTCTAATATTCTCAACGTGTAAGCTATGTTTGAAAATCGAGTACAATTTTTTTGCACTTGATTCTAGAATTAAACTCTTCGGAGCATGCAAACGACAAAAGAGAGTGTTTTTATTCTACACGAGCAGGCACTACATACGCTCAAACTGCAAGGTTCTGGTTCAGTATAAATGGTAAGTCTGCGTTTGTATGTGTGTGCGTGCGTGTGTAAATGCGGTTATTTTAGTGTGCGTACGGGTGAATTGCTACAGTATGTGTGGTTGTTTGAAGCTGAGCATACGGTTGTGGTTGAGAGTGTGGCTGCGTGTGTAATTTATGCCTGCCTACCGCTGTGTGTTATGCTATGTGACTGATTGCGTGAATGCCACTATGCCTGTGTTTGTTGTGTGAATAGATAAATAGTTGTTCCTACAGACAAGGACATTTCTAGTCTTCGGTTAAGTTGCACGCCTATCCTATAGTGTGTGTAGGAAAGGTTTGTTTAAAATCCAGTTGTGCGTGATACTGTCTTGACGTGTCGTAATGAATTAAGTCTGCAATTCGCGGCAGTGCGCCTGCACTGAGCCAAGGATCTATAATAGTCCCCGTGAGAGTCCAGGCATGCGCACTGCAGATATCCGGTACCTGCAGCTCATCTCAGAGAAATGAGGTCATCTAACAGAAAGAAGAAAGGCGTCAAAAATGAAGAAACCGGTCTAGACGATATTAACAATGGCGTCTGATTTTATCTCTTGAGAATAATTATCCAGTGATGTATGATTTCTAACAGTGTGTCCACAATACAGTGCGCGTTTTGATTTTCGAAAGCTTTCCTCACATCGTAGGTAGATTGTTGAGTATTAGTTCTCATTTTGATATTTGACTAGTCGTTCTGTCTCTTTTGCGTACTCGTCTGTTGGCATGACTCGGTTTGTTTGCGTGCTTGCATACCTACTTTGTCTTCTTGATTACAAGCTTCTGATTTCTTAAGTTGATTTAGTGTTTGTCTGTTCTCTTTGTTTGAATCCCTGTATATTATAATTTGTAATTCGTTTAATTGCATAATTAATTTGCTTGTTAACAATGCTTGCATATTGATTTAGTTCGTTTGTACGCGTGCTTGGCATTCTTTTGCTGGCATACTTGCATTATTGCTTTCTTGTTTTCATAAATGATTGTCGTTCTTGTTTTCGTAAATGGATTGTCGTTCTTGTTTTCATAAATGATTGTCGTTCTTGTTTTCGTAAATGATTGTCGTTCTTGTTTTCTTAAATGATTTTCGTTCTTGTTTTCGTAAATGATTGTCGTTCTTGTTTTCGTAAATGATTGTCGTTCTTGTTTTCTTAAATGATTTTCGTTCTTGTTTTCGTAAATGATTGTCGTTCTTGTTTTCGTAAATGTTTGTCGTTATATGTTTTGTTTTGTGAATTTCACTACTTGCACAGTTCTATATTTATAAAACATTTTCTTTTATTGAGTACATGTTTATTTCAATTTTGTCCCTCTTTCTTAGACTATACAAAACTCTTTCGGACAAATGCCCTTTCTCGCAACCCTTTTATGTTGTTGAAAAGGATGTATCAATTTCTTTTGAGTCATCTATTTTCATTGAAACTGTCTGAAAACCGCGACAGCTAAGCCAATCATGAGCAGTGTAGTATTATGTTTATTATTATTTTTTTGTGTGTGCTGTCGTCTTTAATTATCTGTAGAAATCGAAATATGTCTTTGCAAGATTATACGTCAAAATACAGCGACATGCCAATCGCTCGTTGATTGGTTAGATTGTATTTGATCACGTGCACTCACCACGCTAATAGTAAGCCTCTACGCAAAGTAGATGGTCCAAAATGCGGGGGGAGGGAACCAAAGAAAAATGGGTGTTTAAATTTGAGAATGACGAGCTAAGTGTAAAAGGAAGGTCCAATTCGAATTAGAGAGTCTATAGGGGTTCTAGCGAGAACCAGGGGAACCCAAATGTGAATGCAGGTTCAAAATGCAAGTATAGAACCCAACTCTAAATAGAGTGTCCAACTGGAAATATAAATTCCAATTGGGATAGCAGAGTAAAAATGGAATTCTAGGGTCCAACTGGAAACATAACTTCTCAATGGAATAGGAGAGTAAAAAATGGAAATGTAGGGTCCAGGTGAAAATACAGGATCCGAATGAAGAACAAGAGAGTTCGGATGGAGATGTTGGTTTTGAATGGAACAAGAGGGTCCGAAGGTAAATGTAGGGTTCAAATGCAATGTCAAGTTGGGAATTACAGGGTCCAGACGGAATGTCAAGTTGGGAATTACAGGGTCCAGACGGAATGTCAAGTTGGGAATTACAGGGTCCAGATGGAATGTCAAGTTGGGAATTACAGGGTCCAGATGGAATGTCAAGTTGGGAATTACAGGGTCCAGATGGAATGTCAAGTTGGGAATTACAGGGTCCAGACGGAATGTCAAGTTGGGAATTACAGGGTCCGGACGGAAGCTTACTGTCCGAAAGAAATAAGAGAGTCGAGGTCAACGCATACGAAACAAAATCTGTCACAGATTGTTGTCCACATTCCCATTCACCCAACTCTGACTTTAACACTATGTTCTTACTGATCCAGAGATTTCAAGATGGCGTAATTGCTGTTCATTTCAAGCAACAGACACCGAAAGTTACGGCCACTCGAACGCGGATACCCGTTTCATCTATTATCAAAATAATCTTGTGACAGCAAAGCTTTTCCAAAAGTTCGTCCTCAAAATTCATCAAACCTCGAGCACTAAAATTCTGACCGCATTAACCCAAATGAGAGTTAACTTGGACCAGCCCTGCTCAGTAACTCTGGGTTGCTTGTAACGTCACTTGTTATAGCGGAATCTTACTGTTTGCCAAGCAGAGAATGACCGTTTACAAGAGGAGTCTGGTGGAAATTGGATCCACTGACTGCAAATCAACAAACGGTGGTGTCCCGCAAAAAAATAAAAAAATAAAATAATTATTTTAAAAAGAAGTGTGAGGGCTATTCTTCGCGTCACAGCGGCCAACAACACGTGCGACCTCGCACACGCTTTGCCTGGTACCACACGCCAAGAGCCGACGGCAAGCGCCTAAGAAATGCACTTTTGAACAGTTTTGAGGTGTAAATCAGAATTATCTTCTCTTGCTTTCTTGATCAGCTGCGTTCATCTTTCACGATAACATTAATAAAAAATAGACACTTGAAAAACGGTATGCCGCCATCACTTATAAGGAAAGATGAGAGAAATAAAGCAAAACTAATTTCCTGAATCGAGTTAATATCAATGTAGGAGCTTGTGATGCTTCTATGGGAAAACTGAAGAGAATCCGGACATTTTGAGATTTGCTTGATGTCAAAATAAAAATTCATTAAAAGGAAAAGAATTTACAAAGACGACCTGTCACAGATCACCAACTGTCAACTTCTTATCTGCATAATAAAACAAAAAATGAAATTGCACCAGAAAGGCAAAAAGTCTTCTTTTGTGAGTGTGTGCGTGTGTGTGTGTGTGTGGGGGGTAGGGGTGTTTGTGTGACTATAAATATGTGTGTGTGTATTTATAAATACATATGTGTGATTTGTCTCTGTTTGTATGCTTATGTCTGCGATAGGTAGATAGATAGATAGATAGATAGATAGATAGATAGATAGATAGACAGACAGACAGATAGATACATAGCCAGTCAGACAGACAGACAGATAGATAGATAGATAGATAGATAGATAGATAGATAGATAGATAGATAGATAGATAGATAGATAGATAGATAGATAGATAGATAGATAGATAGATAGATAGATAGATAGATAGATAGATAGATAGATAGATAGATAGATAGATAGATAGATAGATAGATAGATAGATAGATAGATGATTTTACCAAGTGCTGATGTTACATTTTCTTTATTTGGCGAGGTTGATATAGGGTGGAGTTGGTACTAGTGAAGAGTAGCAAAAGCAACTTCATGCAAGGTCGTTTTCTGTCTTTATTGTAAAATCATTATTTCCCATAAATCCGTGTCTTGTTATTATTAAAAATCGTCTCAACTTTCAATTATATGTACAACTTTTCATTTCTCCTTTTCTCCAAGAAGACGTATACCTTCGAGGAAGTCTGGTTTAAAATCAGAATCGAATGTTCCCAGTAATTTTCCCAACCTACGGGAAGAAAAATGCCTATCCATCGAAGGCTGCTTGTTGCGATTATCTCCTCTTACAGTTCGGTTCGCGCACTATACAAATGACGACCCACTTGGTCGTCAATCATTTTAAAGTCGTGCACCAAATTATTATAAAGTTGTTATTTTTTCTCTGTCATTCAAATCCATTTCTAAGAGGTGTAGTACGTAATTATATGTAGTCAGCTGTATTATATTTTAGGAGCACGATTTCTAGGGTCCTAAGAACCATAACTCCAAATACATTTGAAGAGAATGGCGTAGTGGAAGATCAAGGTGGGTGGAATTGGATGCTTACGATTCAGATGTCCCTGTGCATGTTCATGTCAGTAGTGTTCGCGTGTGTGCATGCTTGTGTGACAATGTGTGTCGTGTTTGTTCAAGATAAATCTCAGAAAAGGTGCTAACGAATTCAACACAGTGCGCGCCGGTATATAAATAAATAGAACAAGAATGTTTGTATAAATAAATAGAACAAGAATGTTTGTAAGAATGTTTATATAAATAAATAGAACAAGAATGTTTGTATAAACAAATAGAACAAGAATGTTTGTATAAATAAATAGAACATGAATGTTTGTATAAATAAATAGAACAAGAATGTTTATATAAATAAATAGAACAAGAATGTTTGTATAAACAAATAGAACAAGAATGTTTGTATAAATAAATAGAACATGAATGTTTGTATAAATAAATAGAACAAGAATGTTTATATAAATAAATAGAACAAGAATGTTTGTATAAATAAATAGAACAAGAATGTTTATATAAATAAATAGAACAAGAATGTTTGTATAAATAAATAGAACAAGAATGTTTATATAAATAAATAGAACAAGAATGTTTATATAAATAAATAGAACAAGAATGTTTATATAAATAAATAGAACAAGAATGTTTGTAAGAATGTTTATATAAATAAATAGAACAAGAATGTTTGTATAAACAAATAGATCAAGAATGTTTGTATAAATAAATAGAACAAGAATGTTTATATAAATATATAGAACAAGAATGTTTATATAAATAAATAGAACATGAATGTTTATATAAATAAATAGAACATGAATGTTTATATAATTACCTACTTTGACATAAAAGTGTCTAAGAAGTAAAGCTGTAAAGTCTTTTTATTAATTTATAGCTGGAATGTATGCCTGTTTGTATTATGTGTTTGAATGTGTGTATGTTTGTGACGGTTGTTTGTGTTCATGTGTGTGCAACCGTGTGCATGAATATGTGCGTGCGCGTGGGGTGGGCTTGTGTGTGTGTGTGTGTGTGTGTGCGTGCGTGCGTGCGTGCGTGCGTGCGTGCATGCACGCGTGTTTGTGATGTGTGTTTCACGTGCGAGAATGTTCTGTAACTGTCGAGGTAGAACAATTTTTTTTCAGGAAAAAGAAATATCGCAGACTTTCTAGCTGATACTAGTCTGTAAAAACATTTTGCCTAACAGGGTCTCCTTCCACGTAATTGGGGCATTAGTTAGCCGCGAGCTTTGCAATTCCCTGTCTCGTCCGCAGTCCTTTCTCCCAACACTCCAGTACTTCAAGTGTGATTCTAAGTAGGATTTTAGCACACACAGACAAAAGTATGAATAAAGTCACGAAAGTGATTGTTGTCATCTTAAGAAAGAAAGATGCATTGCATGACTCAGTGCAGAAAGGGCAAAATACGCGCCTGCATTGCAAGGCTAAGAGCAGAAAGGGCAAAATGTGCGTCTTCATTGCATGGCTAAGAGCAGAAAGGGCAAAATGTGCGTCTTCTTTGCATGGCAGAGTGCAGAAAGGGCACATGCATTATATGTCTAAGAGCAGAAAGAGCATGAGGATCGAGACACAAGGGAAGGACGATGTCCTGACTCAACGTTGCCATTCTGATATCGTCTCAAGTGACAATGTAATGTAAGTCCTTAGCTTATGGTAAGTTGACTGACTGATAAAAGAATGGACTTAGAAATATTTCGTTCATGTTGCTATTGATCTATGATTTGAATTAGAGAATGCTTTTGTAATTGAACCATTTTATTTCAATGTTCATTAATTTCACTACACTTGTGAATTTTCATTGATTCTTATACAGTTTGTGTATCGGGCTAACAAATTTGTTGCAGGATTTATAAGCTGAGAATGTATGTAAGGGAGAAAGGAGTTTAGAGATGAAATATGCCAGAAATTCAGAATGTAGATGGACTATAACATACAGACACCGTGTCACAAGATCGTCAGGGTCCGAGGAGTGCACGAGGCCGCCATTGAGCACGTAACGAGCGTTGAGAAGGACGCGGTGTGTTCGACTGATGATTGGCTTGTGTTTAGGTCTGCGCGTTTTGCCATTATTTCGCAAAGTGTTTGTCACCATGGCAACATTGAAACCTACTCTGCTCCTGGAGTCTGTACCCGCAGACTGACCGCTATGAGAGCAAGGGGCCGCAACCATGGTCACTAATTATTTCTCTTCCCAGGAGGGGCAGCAGTAAGACGGTCGTGATTACTAACATCACGGGTGGGGTGGGAGGCTGTGGACGGGTGGAAGGGGAGGACGATACATGGAAAGGAGAGGGGGGATGAAGAGAATTGATTCTAAAGAAAGCAATTGGGATGAATCAAGAGTGCGTACGGGGTGATAATAAGAAAAGTTATTATAATATCACGAGAGAGTCTAAGTGTTTCATTTTAATAAAAAATATTTGTTCACATGTACCTCTGTGTGTATGTGTCTCTATGTATATGTCTGCGTGTGTCTGTGTGTGGTGTGTGTCGCGCGGTAGGGTGGCGATTGTAGGGTGTAGATTGAAGTAAATAAACTGACTAAAATTACTTAGTCACATGTATATTTTTAAATAGATTGATTTCGTGATTACGATTTTATGTGCGAATCATTATCTCACACACACACACACTTTCCATAGTTCGTGTTTATGGTTGGTGTTCGTGTCTGTTTAATATCTCTATTCACGTGTGTGTCTGTATATGAAGATTGTTGCTTTATGTAAGCGTTGTGCGTATGTGTGTGTATGTGTGTGTGTGTGTGTGTGTGTGTGTGTGTGTGTGTGTGTGTGTGTGTGTATGTATGTGCGCGCGCGCGCCTGTGGGTATTTGTGTATATGGTGAAGTGTATATACATTTTGAGTGCAGAGTGCAAATGTTTCTATGAAATAGTGGATTTGTCCTCTATAACATCTTTTCAGTTTGGGTCTCTGTGTGTGTGTTTATGTTTGTGTATATGCGGTGTGTGTGTGTGTGTGTGTGTGTGTGTGTGTGTGTGTGCGCACCGTCGGTATGCGTGCAAACATGTATTTGTGCGCATCTTCAAGTGTGTTTGTAGAGTTTAACTTTAAATTTTCTTGTCCCCAGTCTCAATTCTTGTGTTTTAATTGCTACGATCCAGTTTCCTGAAAAAGGCAGAATATCCTTTATACTATGTTTGTCTCACTCCTTAAAGTTATATGAGAGTCTCTCCCACCCAGGCCCATTCTCTTTCAAACTGTTAAGTCCCAGCTTCCTTGAAAAGGGAAGTTATCTTCCAGACTTTGTTTCGCGTTATCTGTGTACGTGTCTCCATGTCAAATCTCTAATGCGTTTAATTTGTAGTTTTGCGTCTCTTTAGTAAGTTGACCGTAAGAAGACAATGCATTTAAAAAACAAACAAACAAACTCTTCCATGCTGAAGTAAAAGCTCGCGAGACAATTTTCACACTCAAGAACTGCCAAACGAAGCTGTCAGACTCTAGTGTCTACTAAGTGTGGTACGCAGTGAATTATTTCCAATCCTAGTCAGTAAGAATTTCAGACTTTAAAGGCTGAACTGACAAAATGTCTATTGTGACGTCATTTGCAAGGTGTGATATTTACTTGAAATCGAAATGTATTATACTTACGGGTAAAAGGTGTAACGTGTATGTTTTGAAAGCGAAAGGTGACACGGCCTTATAAACATGACTAGACATTTATTTACTTGTAAAGTCGAAAGGTGTGACAGGACATTTACTTAAAACATCGAAAGGTGTGGCATTTACTTGTTTGTGCACAAGATTAAAGTAGTTCTTATTGTTTAGAAAAATATTTGCTTGACGAATATTTATTTTTTTTTATTTTATAACAAGTGCAAGTTGTTTTGACAGGTAATATTCCTCACACCCCTCGCTGGTATATAAGTATTTTACTGACATGTGTGACAATTGTTCTCGGGGTAGCTGGTTGCGTTAGCTCTCTTCCTTTCCAGAGCTGGCGTGAGGCCTTCGTCATACGATGTTCTTAGGGTGGCCGGTTGCCTTAGCTCCCTTCCTTTCCAGAGCTTGCGTGAGGCTTTCGTCATACGATGTTCTCGGCCCATCATGACTCCGGAAGGAGTTCGCTCCTCTTACTAAATTCTGTGGGCACGACCATCACGTGGACCGCTCGATAATGAAGTCCTTCCCCTGTCAGTCTCCAAATGGGAAGATTCTGTACAGGTGGCGGTTGTTGCGTTGGCTTCCTTCCTCTCGAGAATTTGCGCGCGAGATCTTTCGTCTGAGGATGCTGGCGGCCGTGGATAGTTCTGGAAGGACTTGATTTCCTCTCGCTATATTGTGGGGTTCCGACGGCACCAAGTGGATGGATCTCAGTATCTATCCACCACCGCGCCCCTATTTGATGGCGAGGAGTAACCGATATTGTCAATCTCTAATAAAATCCACGGCCCAACGGTATGTTATTAAGACTGGTTGTACATTTATACTATGTTTAAATGTGTGATATTTCATCAAAAAATATGTTAAAGTGTTTGTTCGGTTTTATAGGTTACTACGAATGAATAAAAACTTCTCCCAGTTCATAGAGGTAATATTTAACAATTTTCTTTTCTGTTTATACGTGTGCTATGCTTCTCAGACCGGATGTAAATTGCTTCCACTTTAGAATGCAAAAAAGGGGGCGACTACTTAGCATTTACTTTCCAATGACCACTCTTCCAGGGGCTCTTGCGTCAGACTGAAGCCTGACAAAAGAATCGTCAAGTTTCGACAGTTGGCAGCACTGCTGCCCTCTGAAGGCTCTCACGTTGCCTCGTGCAGAGCTATTGATCCCGAGTAATTCATCTGTTTCACAGGGAAATTTTTTTAAAAATAAGCAGAACATCTACAGCGTTCCGACGAATTATGATAGCTTTTGTCAGCACTTTTGGTTTCACGTGCTTTTCAAAAAAAAAAAAAAAAAGATTTACAAAAGAGACAGGATATTGTATTCAAAACTTAAAACCCCTCATTTGCATCTTCTTGTTCAGTAATTTGAAATGGAACCTTTGTAACGTTTTCTTTATAAACAAAAACCCAACTGATTAAATCATGAATAAATAAATGTCGGCGAACGTATCGTGCAGTTAATGAAATATCGGCACTTGCCGCGTTATGACATAATAGGTACTCGCGCAACACACAAAGGACACTGGAATGCCAAGATTGCAAATTTGTATGAACTTGTATTAAAACCAAAAAAAAAGGCCTTACTGGGGTACGGGTGGGTGAGTGTGCCTGTATGTGTGTGTATGTGAGAGAGAGAGGGAGAAAGAGATAATTTGTGTGTGCATACATATATTTCTATAAGAGAGGGAGGAAGAAAAAGGGGAGACAAGAGTTTACTGACAAATTGTTGACTGGGAATTTGACTGTTCTCCGTGGAGTGCATACAGGCACATTCGAGAGTGTTGGAGAGCAAGGGGTATGAACAACTGTGATCCGACGGGTTCAAAATATACAAGCTGTCGTCACCGGGAACAGAAACTAAAACTCCTTTTACACCGGAAGTAGTTTAATCCCTCAGTTATTTCTTTGGGGAGAGAGAGAGGAGAGAGAGAGAGAGAGAGAGAGCACGGAATCAGTTAATGTTATAATAGACATTTAGCAGATATCAGTCAGAAATACACAGAGGAATCGGTAGAGATGGTTAGAGAGGGGAAGAGGAAGAAAGAGCTAGAATGGGGGAGAAGGAAAAGAGAAAGATGGCGAGGTGAGAAGATGAGAGAGGAGGGAATAAATGATAAATGGAGAGAGAGAGGATAAAGAGAGTGAGAAAGACAAATAAAGAGGTAGCGAGAAAGAGGTGATAAAAGCCAAGAGAGAGGGATGGAGAATGGGAAAGATAGACGGAGGGGGACGGGGAGAGAGAGGGATAAAAATGAGAAAGCAGCACACAATTTAACTTTCTTTCTTTTTTTTTTTCTTTTTTTTTTTTTTTTTTTTTTGGGGGGGGGGAATGTATGATGAGACAAGTGAGTTGGAGAGAGATAGGATATGAGAGAAGGATTGAAGAAAAACGGAGAAGAGGAGGGGGGATGAAAATAGAAGCAAAACTGAATTTCGTAATATCACTAACCACGACCTTCTTCGATTGTAAGCTGTCCGTTTTAGGATGTCATAAACAGTATTTTGTTCTGTCCGTTTTAGGACGTCATAAACAGTATTTTGTTCTGTTCGTTTTAGGACGTCATAAACAGTATTTTGTTCTATCCCTTTTAGGATGTCATAAACACTATTTTGTTCTGTCCGTTTTAGGACGTCTTAAACAATATTTTGTTCTGTCCGTTTTAGGACGTCTTAAACAGTATTTTGTTCTGCTTTTAATCCAACAACCCGCCAGCTACTATAAACAAAATTAAAGCCAGAAACAGTGAATTATAGTAGTTAGCTACTTTAAACAATAATAACGCCCCAAACACTAAATTGTAGAAGTTAAAATCTACGATGTCAGGATGTAAGGCAAGAAATTCTCAAAATAAAATAATTAAATAAACAAACAGGCAAGCTGGGCAAGAAGTTCTGAAATAAAATAATTAAATAAACAAACTGTCAACCTGGGCAAGAAGTTCTGAAATAAAATAATTAAATAAACAAACTGTCAACCTGGGCAAGAAGTTCTGAAATAAAATAATTAAATAAGCAAACTGTCAACCTGGACAAGAAGTTCTGAAATAAAATAATTAAATAAACAAACTGTCAACCTGGGCAAGAAGTTCTGAAATGAAATAATTAAATAAACAAATATAGGCCAACTGGGCAAGTAGTTTTCAAAAATTAAATTATTAAATAAACAAACATAAATAATAACATTGATAAAAATGGCGGTGATAATGTTTGTTATTTGGCTAATGACGGTGATAATGTTTGTTATTTAGCTAATGGCGGTGATAATATTTGTTATTTAGCTAATGGCGGTGATAATGTTTGTTATTTAGCTAATGGCGGTGATAATGTTTGTTATTTAGCTAATGGCGGTGATAATGTTTGTTATTTAGCTAATGGCGGTGATAATGTTTGTTATTTAGCTAATGGCGGTGATAATGTTTGTTATTTAGCTAATGGCGGTGATAATGTTTGTTATTTGGCTAAAGGCGGTGATAATGTTTGTTATTTGAAATTTCTTTTTGCAAATCGTCCTTTTCATTATGTTTTCTTCATTCTATGATCCTGTCAAAAGTCTTCGAATTTCTATTGTGCATGTTAATGCGTGAACAAGTTTATGGAGCCAATCTGATTCAGTTTCCAAATATTCCTTATTAAAAAATCAGTACTTTATTTTAGAAATGCAACCGTTTGCTTTCCTAAAGTACTTAGTTTACCAAGAGTGAATCACATGTATTTCCTTCGTGAATTTCTTATAATCACATGCACAGTGCATAAAAGTGTATATAGCTGATTCCTGGTCTGCTGCGTACGTGTTTATGTGTGTATGTGTGTGTGTGTGGGGGGGGGTGATTTTTACATATATATGCATGTGGGGGGATTACATGGGAGTTTATGTGGGAGTTTTATATGGGGGGGATTATATGGGAGTTTTCTTTACATATACGTGTGTGTGTGTATGTGTGTTTGTTTACATATACATGTGTATATGTACGTGTGTTTTTTTTGTTTCTTTACAAAATATATATATGCGCGTATATGTGTGTGTTTCTTTACATATGTTTGTATGTGTGTGTGTTTTTTTACATATGTTTGTATGTGTGTGTGTTTCTTTACATATGTTTGTATGTGTGTGTGTTTCTTTACATATGTTTGTATGTGTGTGTGTTTCTTTACTTATGTGTGTATGAGAGAGATTTAAAATTAATGGAACACAGCAAACTTGTTTTGGATTTTAAAATTATATTTGATAATGGCGATGGCCGCATGGTTTGGAAGGCGAGAAATTTAGTTTTAATGCCCTTGACAAGAGCAGGTCAAACAATCCATTTCAAATCCGCAATGGTGCACCAACACAGGTTGCGTTTCCAGAACGCACTGCCAATCGGAAGTCATGGCAAGATGTTACGGTCTGTTGGTTGATCACAAATGTTAACCACGTTACTTCAACGCTGTTCGATGTTAATCTGGTTAGGCGACCATCGAACGAGCTTACCCCTGTAAAATTTCTATCAATTCAATGTGATAGCGTCCGTTAACGAAGGCACGCCCACCAGCACACGCCGCTCTGTACAGACCCCCACCCACCCACCCACTTCTACCCTGTTGTGACAGCAGAACGCAACTTTCAATTCGTAAACCTGAGATTAAGTGCAGACATGTAAGTAGCTAAGTATGTACATCATTTCTCCCTACCTACCCAATCCTTGTTTTACTTTTAGGTGTGTGTGTTTCCGGTTTCTTTTCTTGTCTCGTTTCTTATTTTACTTTTAGGTGTGTGTGTTTCCGGTTTCTTTTCTTGTCTCGTTTCTTATTTTACTTTTAGGTGTGTGTGTTTCCGGTTTCTTTTCTTGTCTCGTTTCTTATTTTACTTTTAGGTGTGTGTGTTTCCGGTTTCTTTTCTTGTCTCGTTTCTTATTTTACTTTTAGGTGTGTGTGTTTCCGGTTTCTTTTCTTGTCTCGTTTCTTATTTTACTTTTAGGTGTGTGTGTTTCCGGTTTCTTTTCTTGTCTCGTTTCTTATTTTACTTTTAGGTGTGTGTGTTTCCGGTTTCTTTTCTTGTCTCGTTTCTTATTTTACTTTTAGGTGTGTGTGTTTCCGGTTTCTTTTCTTGTCTCGTTTCTTATTTTACTTTTAGGTGTGTGTGTTTCCGGTTTCTTTTCTTGTCTCGTTTCTTATTTTACTTTTAGGTGTGTGTGTTTCCGGTTTCTTTTCTTGTCTCGTTTCTTATTTTACTTTTAGGTGTGTGTGTTTCCGGTTTCTTTTCTTGTCTCGTTTCTTATTTTACTTTTAGGTGTGTGTGTTTCCGGTTTCTTTTCTTGTCTCGTTTCTTATTTTACTTTTAGGTGTGTGTTTCCGGTTTCTTTTCTTGTCTCGTTTCTTATTTTACTTTTAGGTGTGTGTGTCCGGTTTCTTTGTGTCTCGTTTCTTATTTTACTTTTAGGTGTGTGTGTCCGGTTTCTTTGTGTCTCGTTTCTTATTTTACTTTTAGGTGTGTGTGTCCGGTTTCTTTGTGTCTCGTTTCTTATTTTACTTTTAGGTGTGTGTGTCCGGTTTCTTTGTGTCTCGTTTCTTATTTTACTTTTAGGTGTGTGTGTCCGGTTTCTTTGTGTCTCGTTTCTTATTTTACTTTTAGGTGTGTGTGTCCGGTTTCTTTGTGTCTCGTTTCTTATTTTACTTTTAGGTGTGTGTGTCCGGTTTCTTTGTGTCTCGTTTCTTATTTTACTTTTAGGTGTGTGTGTCCGGTTTCTTTGTGTCTCGTTTCTTATTTTCTTATTGTGCTTGTGCATAAAAGTAGAGTTTATAATAATAGTTTTAAATAGTCCGAGTTCAACAAAAAAGATGACACTACCTATTATTAGATATCAGACAGACAGATAGAAGGACAGACTGACGGACAAACAGACAGACAGATAGATAGAGAAATAGAGAGAGATTTACGCATCAAAAAACAAATTGATGGATGGACAAATAGATGAATACAAAGATGGGTATATAAACAAGATAGACAGATAGATAAAATGGTCGTGCTTTCATAAGTAAGTGTGATTATGTACGTGTGATTGTGTAAGTGTGATTGTGTACGCAATGCAGTATTAAATTACAAGTGTCTGACCAAGCGTTCGAATCTCTTAGAAACAGTGTACACAGCAAACCATGATATAAAATTGCCCGCCGCAGACTTGCTGACTTGAATTAAAACAATACATAACTGGACCCAATATCCCAATATTTGTCTTCGAAGGCAGTTGGAATTTCTCAGTCAGAACGAACTTCAGACAATGTGTGTTTCTGACGATCGAGTGCTGTGGAAACCTCTGACATATATGGGTCATTGCTGGGAAATATACTTACACAAATATGCTTAATGTGTGTGTTTGCCCTTGCATTTAGTTAACCCATACACCGTCGAAGACAAAAACTGAACAACTGTTATCATCTTCTCTCATAGGTACAAGTACATTGCACATACGTCTATATATAGCCTTTTTTTTTCTTTGTTTTATTTGTTTCATTATATAAACTCTATTTTATCTTTGTTAACTTTTGGGAAGCCGTAACTAAATTCTCTGCAAGGAAGGTCGTGTTCCAGCTTTTGTGCAAACTCCTATGAACTGACATTCAGTTAAGATTAACATGATGCTGCCTTTATGTGCTGGCACCTTTCCATTCCAAACAGTTCATTTAATTTAAACAGTTCATCCATTTCAATCAACCCAACCGAGCCAGTCTATCCAATCAGTTCAGTCAGAACAGTCGATCCAGTGAGTCAGTCCTGTCTAAACAATGTCAGTCCAGTCAACGACTCATTCAGTCAATGTCAGTACAGATAATCCAATAAGTTCATTCAATCCAATCAATCCAATAAGTTCATCCAACCCAATCAGCCCAGTCAGATCACGCCATACAATGAATCCATCCAAACGTATCGACCCAGTTAGTTCGTTAATCAAATCAGTCTAGAGTTTAGTCCAATCACTCCAGTCAAATCATTCAACACAAGAAGTCCATCCCGTCCTATCAGTACAATCAGTTCATTCAATCCAAACAATCCAATCAGTTTATTCATTACAATCAGTCTATCCAGTCCAATCAGTCATTCAATCCATTCAGATCAATGCATTGTGGCAGTCTATTGATTATAATTAATCCATTACTTCCAGTTAATCTATTCAGCCCGTTCAATCCATTTACTTCTATCAGTCCATTCAATGTAATTAGTCCAATCAGCCTATTCACTTTATCCCAGTCACTCAATCCATTCACGATGCGTGTATAAAGAGGTGGGTTTTTTTAATCGTGAAATATTACCTGCAAAACAAATACTGGCAATTTTTAATGTCTGACGAGCGTAGCAATGTACTCAAGCTGTTCTGAACAAGGACAGAGAACCCCAGTCACAACAAACAAAGACAAGAGAGAAAGAAAGAAAGAAAGAAAGAAAGAAAGAAAGAAAGAAAGAAAGAAAGAAAGAAAGAAAGAAAGAAAGAAAGAAAGAAAGAAAGAAAGAAAGAAGGTAGGTAGGTAAAGAAGAGAACATGAAGCAAAAAGAAAGAAAAGGGATACCGGAAAAAGACATAACGGTAAGGGGAAAGAGGCAAAGAGACAGAAAACGAAAGGGGAAGAAAACGAGAATGTGGATGAGAATGGGATATTGAGAGAGAGAGAGGGGGGGGGGAAGGAAAAATGCAAAAACAAATGGCTATACTCCAGTGACCTCCTCACTTCGTTCCATCATCCACAACCTATGCGCGTGTAACCTTTTGACTTTTCCTCCATCGTTCAACAACATCATATGCTCTTAAGGCCTCTTGAATGCTCCATCACTCCACAAAACCCCACCTCTAGAACACCCTAGCACCTCGCAGCAACCTATGAATACATGACTTTTGTTGTCCTTGCATTATTTTGCAACATTCCAGGGTCTGAAGGATTTAAAAAAAAACGCTCCATCCTCAGCAACAATCCGCATTGTTGTGGCCTCTAGAATATATTCCATCATCCAAACATTCTCCACTAAAGTGACCTATGGTGCACATTTCATCAACATCTTCAGCACCCTGCACAACAGGTGCTACTATAGCCCATTCCATCAACCCATAACATTCCACCTATAGTGACCTATAAGTCACATGCCTTAGACATGTTCTACTTCTGACCTTTAGAATTACAGTTGTGGAGAATGAAATACCCGTATAAGTGTAACTCTGCATCCGCATCCACCAAGCACTATATTTCCTTGCGTAGTAACCAAATGTTATAAATGGGTAAATAAATAAATAAAAACGAAATGCTACTTCAATACCAGGTGAACCATAGAGACCTTGTGTTGACAACATGGACACTCGCCTTTGAATAACCAAGACTTGATTTTAGTTGTTTGATTATTTAACATTTGTTTCAGTAGACAGTCGATATTGGTAGGTGACAAACATAATGATCTGTTTTTAAATATGTGAATACTAAGCCCAGACACCGAGAGTAGCTAAACGGATGACGTTAATAAAGCGGGGGGGGGAGGGTGTTCAAAGATCAATTCGTTTCAACGTAGCACCTAAAGTCGACAATTAGTGAGAACCTGAAACAGTGATGTCACTAACAACTGCAGTGTTTTGGTCACTGGCTTAGAGTACCGGCATCCGTACCTTGCAGCGTCGCAAGAGTCAGACATTTCCATCTCAACAGGCCCTGGCGTGAATTAGAGGTTAAAACGAACCGTCAAGCATCAAGTTTGGTTCTCAAGGAGCTGGAGTTCCATCCCTCTACAAGGCCACATCCACCATACAACTTAAATACTTGTGTTCTGGATCGGCAGACATGTCACGCTTCATCGACCACTGGTTTCCTCCTGTTTTTGCCTCTTTCACCCTTCCTTTCTCTCTCTCTCTCTCTCTCTCTCTCTCTCTCTCTCTCTCTCTCTCTCTCTCTCTCTCTCTCTCTCTCTCTCTCTCCTCTCTCTCTCTCTCTCTCTCTCCCAAACACTTCAACAGCATATTTAAGATCGTCTTGTTATTGTTCATTTGCGATGCATGCAGTAATTATGTATTGACAGTTCAATGTATGAAAAGAATGTTAGGCACACATTCAATTTATTTCTTATTTAAAGTAGCTTAAAGTATTGATATAATTTATTTTTTTAAAGTGCTCATTTTTCAATTGTTAGAGCAATAATACAGAAAGAACTGCAAGAATTCACCAATCCAACACAGTGATAAAAGCAAAGATACGTTTTATGTCCCTTACCTGTGAATAAATTGAAATACCTACTGTATCATAACTACAAAACAAACTAGCAAGTGACGCACGTAAAGATTATTTACTTTTACTCTTCAGAATCCATGATCACACCTAAACACTATACTCCGCCCCCCCTCCCTCCCCCCATATACTCAAAGAGGTGCGAACAATCAAACGTCACACTAAATGTGCTTAAAGATCTGGTTGTCAAACACTTGGATAATGTGCTAGTAAGCTACAGTAACCTACTACCGTTTTGTAAGTGTGTGTTTGTGTGTGTGTGTGTGTGTGTGTCTGTGTGTGTGTGTGTGTGTGTGTGTGTGTGTAAGTTTATTGATTCACTACTATAGGGATGTAGTTTTCCTTCTTTGATTGTTGTTTATGTTCACGTCCGCCATTTTGCTGATTTCTGAGATAGACGTAAGAAGCAAAAGAGAAATATGCGGAGGGACCGAAGGAGTGTTGGTGGATTTTCTCCGTAAGTGGGCAGGCTTGAACATTTCAACAAAGTGAACTTATATTCATATATCCACCAACCCCACTAGTTTTAAGTGACAAAAGTGAATGCAAATGAAGCGAAATGCATTTGGCGGTTGTGCAAGTATGTGTGCGTGTGTGTACGTGTGTCAGAAAAGGTATGATAATGATGTCAGAAAGTGGGTGGGGTGTGCGCTTGTGTACGTGTGTTTGGTGGTGGTTGTGGTGGTGGGTAATGGAGAGAAGGATAAATTGAAGTTAGCGAGTGAAGTGTCGAGGGATAGTGTTGTATACGCGTTCTTTCAAAGTGATTCCCCGATCTATCCCAAACACCATCCGGTGATGAACCATCTCACAGCCTAGTGTTCCTCAAAATTACTTTCAATGCTTTCTGATTCCGCCGGGTTACTTTTCTGGTTAAGCTCTGCATTTTAATTAATTCTATTAATTATTTTTATAATGCTGTAGCTTAATAATGTAATTGTAATTGGTGTCGAGTATATTTTTTGTAAAATCTTTCTAAGCATCTTAAGTGGGCACATCTGCTTCTCTGCTCTCAGAAGAGTTCTGAAAATATTCGCCGATACTAAATACAAGACTGCGTGCCCCAAAGCGAGGAAACTCTGTATTCTGTCTTCTCCAGACTCACCGTGGCAACACTATTATTGTCTATTTATCACTTTTCATTCTGGATTTTATGGAAAATAAAGCAAAAAGACATACATTTTGTTAGTTGCAAATAAGCCCTTTTATGGGAAAAAAATAATATATATTTTAAAAATTATTATATTGCGTCCAAAGTATTCTTTGATGCAAGACATTGGTCACACGACTTTACACCACTTCGACGGCAAAACGTTTCCAGTCAATCGAACATGCCACACAGTAAATGATCGCAAATTATCGACATCCAGAGAGAATATCTGGCTATAGGATTTCTTTCTTTCTTTTTTTTTTTCTTTTTTTCTTTTTGACGAGCGGGAGGGGTTTTCCCCGTGATTTCCCTTAGCTTGAAGAATGATAGATTAGCGAGAACAGTCTATAACTTTTCATCGCCATTGCCACTCGCCTTTCAGATCTATGCTCGTGATGTAGGTGGTGGTGGTGGTGGTGGTGGTGGTGGGAGGAATATTATTTCAGTGTCGTGAGGTATTCCACCTGCAAAATAATCATTGAGGAGAAGTGTTGGAAACAAACCTTGCGTCCAGTAGACAATGCATACACTTGGTTCGGATTGGAGTCTATGTATTGTCGAGAGAGCGAAGGGAGTGTGTGAGTGTGTGTGGGTGTGTGGGTGTCGTAGGGGGGGGGGAGAATGGGCGGGTGTTGAAGAAAGTCCAAGTAGTATTTTGCAACGAACATCTTATGCATTCTCTCTGCGTTAAAATAATCCTAACAGTTGTAATACGTGTATTTACGAATGAGTAGAAGAGAAGTTTGCTTTACGGTAAGAAACAAAAATTTCTTTAATGTAACGTGACTGTCAGCTGCCGGTGACGCGAGCTAATAACGTGACTGTCGGCCGCCGGTGAAGCGAGCTATTAACGTGACCACCACCACCACCCTCTCCGCACCCCTCTTCGCGCGCAAAGTTTGGGGTCAAGCATCATTTCAAAAATGTTTTTGCGCCTTTTTCGGATATCTATTTATATCTAATTTTCTTTCATGTTTTAGTAATGGACAAAGATCCAACGGGCTGAAATGAGGACTGAAATTTTGTCGTTGAGTCAGTAGGCAAGGGCAAGTAATCTGCTTTAATGTATAATTGTATATGTTGTGCATGACTGCAAAAGTTTGAATGAAAATGTGACAAAGTAAATTTGCCCCTCCCTATTTACATTTTAATTGTTATTTAAGCTGCTAAATTGGGCACTCCTTTTGGTGTAGTTTGAAAATGTCTGAGTTTGAAGTAAACAGCCCAAGGGAAGAATATTCTAGATTTGGCGACCAAGTGGAAACTGAGTGAGTAGTTTTTATTATCCAATAATTATGATTATTGAGAATGAGACTAGCCAATGGGCTGAGTTTAAGGAGTTTACTTGTAGTAGAGAATTTTGCTGTCTATTCACTTTTGAATTTGAAGACAAAAAGAGAAGTCCAGCTCTGAAGGAAGTCGTTAACTTGAGTGGTGAGTTTAAACTGACTGATTGAGAGAGAGTGGACTTGGAAACATTTCATACATTTTTCTATTGATATGTTATACTTGTGTAATGTAAAGATGTATTATGTAAGTTGATTTATTTACTACAAATGTTTGAACTAAGCTGAACCCATATGGTGTATTAATATTGACATTGTTTGATACATTGTATTTTACTGTACCACGTGTGCTTGGGGATAATGAATACTGTTGCAGGAATTGTAGAAAGTTTGAGAATGGAGTGTCAGATAGAATGGAGCTATATTATAATGAAAAAGAAATGTAGGCTTGCCTCTTGATTGTATGTTGCAGTCAGCAAGCAGCCTTCTGATTTCTTCTTCTTTTGGTTGTGGTTGAGTCTCAGAATGAGTGTGAGTTCAACACTGAGCTGTGAATCTCAAGTGGAGCCTCAAGTTCAACTTTCAAGTTCCTAGCTACCTTTCTTTTGTTTACTAATCGTGACTTGAGTGACTGGGAAAGTGCAGGAAATTTGCAAAGTGTGTTGCAGAGTGTGTAAGCGTAAGGGAGTATGCTACACACCTACTTTTGATGTACCAACACGAGGATGCTTGATTGAAAAGGCCAGTGAAAAGAATGGAAGCTGTACTTAATCCAGGTTATGTGAAGTTTGTAATAACCTATTCTAATAACTCCATTTCTATTCTCTGACAGGACTAACCTGCAATTTGTATTGACTTTATTGTTGAACTATAATTAGCTGTAATTTTATTATTATTATATATATGTAGAGAGAGACTCTACACTATAATTATCTGAACATGGGTAAGTGGAATATTGATGTCAAATGATCTGTTTCATCGTAATTGTCATTTGTATAGATGATTTTTTAAAATAAATTTATTATTAAATTTATTGACCTTCTTACACATATTGATATTGATATTCTTGTGTTGGTGAAAAAAGTGGGTGGATGGGGGCTCGCTAAATATAGATTAAAATCGGATTTGTCTTTTCCTTAGTAAGAAGTTTTCCACCTGCAGAAAATCATATGTAACTGTAAATGTTGTTTTATGCTGTGGAACTGTGAAAACGTTTACAACTCCCAAATATCCACAAAGTGAGAGACGAATGTGTCTGTTGGAGGATCATTAATAAAATAAAATTAATATTCTTATCACTTTAAATTAGTTATTAAAGATTAATTAAAAGTAATAATTATCTTCATTAACTAAGTGGCGCACATGTCACATAAATAATAAAACATTTTCAGTCTTTATCATCGAAGTACATGACCTCTCTCCCTAAATACACACACACACACACACACACACACACACACACAGCTCCAGTTGTGGTGGTTTTGGTTGAAACGATAAAACAATTTTACGGCAACAGTATGATATAAATAGAATCTGCCCTAATTAAAACTTGCCCTAGATGACATATATATACTGTTCCAACATCAGTGCAGATTGCAACAGGCTAGTTACGAGCGTCACAACGCTCTCTATTGCTTTATTTTTTAAAGTTAATAAAGTGCTGCGATTCCAACAGGAGTGAACCACTTTTAGCCAATTATAAATTAATAGAACAACGTGTCGACGACGGACATTGAATCTGGCAGTCTAGTGCTGCTGTGGGACTCTTCAAATGTTGCCATTGGCCACGTTTGCAAGGGAGCTTACTCGCAGGTTTTTCGATTATCTATTTTCGACTATCATCCTTTAAGCTCTGCCCGGTCGGCAGTCAGTGTCAGTGCCATTGAGAAGCACAGCATCATTAAGTAATGTCAATGGAAAATTGTTTGGAGAATTGGTGCCAGGGTAAAGTTCGGTGAATGATATTGTTAATAGAGAGTTGCCTGATGAAAGGATCATGAATAGAAAGCTGAATCGAAAGTCTGGCCTGCAGGTATTGTTAATGGAAAGCTACATGTGAAGGTGCGCTGTAGCGGACAACTATTTTTCAGTGTATGATGTTAGTATAGCACGGTCGGGAAAAATTGTAATGTTTATGGACAGCTGTTCAGTAGGTTGATTACGTTAGTGGAAAGCTGTGTCTGACGAAGCTTAGAGTTAATTACAAGCCAATCAGTCTAAAGACAATGTTAGTGATAAGTTAGATGTAGCGGAGGTTAGAGTTCATTAAAGCTAATCTGCATAGTAGTGAAAAGCTAGATATAATGAAACTTAAAGTTCATTATAAGCTGATCAGCTAATTGGCATAGTTAGGGTTAAAGTAGATCCTGCTGAAAGTTAATGAACAGCTAATCAGTCAACCAACAAAATTAGTAGCAAGTTATCTGGTGACAGAATAATGTTAGTAGAAAGTTCTTTGGTGACAGAATACGTTAATGAAAAGCTACGTGGTGACTTAATAATGTTAATGAAAACCTACCTGGAGACAGAATAATGCTAATGGAAAGCTACATGGTGACCGAATAATGGAAAGTATCTGGTTACAGAATAATGTTAATGGAAAACTACCTGGTGACATAATAATGTTAATGGAAAGCTACCTGGTGACAGAATAATGGACAGCTATGGTGACAGAATAATGTTAATGGAAAACTGTTGGGTCAAATAGAAATTATCATTAAAGCTCTCTAGTGAAGAATTCATGTTAATGAAAAAGTATACAGTTAGTGGACACTTTTAGCATAACTGGAAAGGTCTCTAGTGAAGAATAACATTAATGGAAGTTATCCGTTTAACAGACGATTTTAGTGAACATGTGAAGGATTATATTAGTGAAAAATCGGTGACTGGATAGTATTAGTGGAAATCAGTACAAGGCAAGTATACTAATCGATATACATCCGATCAATGGGCAAAATTAGAATGAAACAAGTTAATCCAAAACCAATGTTAAATTAAATCTATCGAGATAGGATTAGCGTTATTGTAAAGCTATCTTCAAAGTGGGCAATAGCAGTTAAACTCCGGGCGAAGGATTCATGCCGATAGACGACTATCCGGCCAACTGACTGTGTTCAGCATTAGCAGAAAACTGTCTGGTGCTGGTTAATGAAATGGAAACTATACTGCCAATGGACAATAGTACTTAAACTCTGTTGAAGGATTTAAGTTCATAGATAATTGTACGGTCAACGGACGATATTACTAGAAAGCTATCTGGTGACGGTTTATGACATGGAAAACCATCCTTTGCTGGAAAGTTATCTGATAAAGAGTTAATGCTAATGGAAAGTAATTTGGCGACTGTACAGCAAGCTGTCTCGCAAGTTAATGGAACGCTATCTGGTATAAGTTAAAATTGATCGAAAGCTTTTGGTCGAGAGGATATTAATAATCCAAGCACATTGTTAAGTGACATCTGTAAAGTGAAGAAGGAGTGTTATTATAAAAATTCTTCGTTGACTGGGCAATGCTAGCTAAGTGGGTTTTGTTTTGGTGAAGGATTACAGTCTTTGATAACCATTAGGTCGACGAAAGATATGAGTGAAAAGATGTCTGATAAACGGGCACAGTTATTGGAAATCTATCCAGAATCAACAAGGAATGTTAAGTGGACAGTTTTCTGGTGACGGGGTGAAGGTTAATGAAAAGCAACAGTTCGGTGGATGAGAATGGTGAATAAAACCCCGTCACCATAGTGTTAATCAGATGTGATCGGCGAATCGCGTCATAAAAGAGATACGTTGTCCTAGTACCATTTGTAAAAGCGAGCGTTGTGGGAGCCAGATTTAATTCATCAGTGAGTCAATCTGTGAGTCAGTGATTGCATAGTCACTGAGTTAATATATCACCAACTGTAGTAAGCATTGGTATTTCACCTGAAGTATTTATCTGCACTGGGTTTGCTCTTTCCCGTATTTTACTTCTTTACGCAAGGTCAAGGTCAACGTACAACTTGAATACTCTGAAGAAATGTATGTGCCATGTTCTTGTGTACAAAGGTTTCTCTCTCCGTCTATCCAGCATTGTTTTGATGTACATACGTATGTAACGTTTCAGCTACCGACCTCAGCCAGTCTGTCTTGTCCATTTCTGTCTATCTGTCTTCTCTGTCTAATACGCAGTATGTGACCATATATATTTCCATGTACTTCTTGCCATAAACAAACTACAAGAGCAACCTAAAATCAAGAAGTTAAGCACTAACACAAGTATACATGCTCACACCCACGTACGCATACACACACACACACACACATACATAATATACACAACCACACACACACACATACATACATATATACACACACACAACTACACACACATACATATAAATACACACATAACTACACACATATATATACACACACAACTACACACACATACATATATATATATACACACAACTACACACACACACACACACACACACACACACACATATATATATATATATATATATCAAAACATAGACAATAGATAGATAGAGATAGACAGACAGATGGGCGGATGGGTGGCTGAGTAGGCAGATAGATACACTCTCTCACACACGCGCGCACACGCATACACACACGTGCACACACGCAAACAAATGCAAAGTGTCATTTAGTTTCTTTTTCAGCCGGATTTCCAATGCGCTCACATTTTTAATTCTGCGTTTTTGTGTGTGTGAGATTTTTATTGAAAATTAAAGGTAGTATAATCGTTACCTGTTCATACCTCATTTTGCACTTTAAAATAAAAATCACGGTCTCAAGATACGGTGCAGCCTTTGGTGGCAAATCTATGGAAACATTTCAGATCGAATTCTGTTCTGCGAGATGTAGGCTGAAGAGTGGAGGAGGAAACGGTGTACATGTGAGGGTTGGAGTTGTGTGTGTGAGGAGTTTGTTTGTGTGTGTGTTTGTGTGTGTGTTTGTGTTTGTGTGTGTATATGTGTGTGTTTGTGTGTGTGTGTGTTTGTGTTTGTGTGTGTGTTTGTGTTTGTGTGTGTGTGTTTGTGTTTGTGTGTGTGTTTATGTGTGTGTTTGTGTGTGTGTTTGTGTGTGTGTTTGTGTGTGTGTTTGTGTTTGTTTGTGTGTGTGTGTTTATGTGTGTGTTTGTGTGTGTGTGTGTGTGTGTGTTTGGGGGGATACATCATAGAAAGTGAGGGTAAGAAGAGTGTCGTTTTATGTGCAGGAATTGTATTATTGTTGTTTATTTATTTTAGTTTTAAGTTTTAATTACAACAAATAAAAAACACATGTCTCGCCATAAAGTGACTTCTGATGACACACTGACCTAGATATGCCACAGATCGCGCATGCGTCATTATACAAACGGAAGTATCTCAGTAGCCATCTTATGCCCCTAGCACCAGCAGTAATTAAAACAGACAAATGTGCATGTGTTACATGAATACACCACATAAAAAACAGAATCCATGCTTTCTGGTTGTTTGTTTTGCTTTTTAGTTCAAATACATTTTTTTTAAAAACGCAAATGCTGCAAACGTTTTTGTGTTAAACATACAAAATAACAAATCAGAGAATATAATTGTATAAAATTTAAGGTATTGTAATTGTATTTAGCTTATGTAAAAGTTCGTGGTTAATTCAGTATGAAGGGTCAGTCCGTACTTAGTACCGTCCCACTCTGTCTCTCCCTTCTTTCATCCTTCTCTCTCTCTCTCACCACTTATTTTCTTATTATGTTTCTTGTTTCTTTCTGACATTAATTAGAATGCCAAGATACAGGCAGACGCCCGAGTAAACGAGACGAGTCTAAAATGCTGGCTCAGATTTGTAAAGCAGTCTTTTCTATAAATGTCACACAGCGAACTTAGCTTTCTGTGCTGCAGTCTTATGGCAAGATATAGCCTATACTTGCAAAGGCCAAAAGTCAATCCCAAGATTGTTCTACAAAATAGCTTAGGCGATTTGTATTGTTAGGGTGATTTAGTGTGTGTGTGTGTGTGTGTGTGTGTGTGTGTGTGTGTGTGTGTGTGTGTGTGTGTGTGTATGTCTGTTTGCATGTGTGTACGTTATTTTTTAAAATTGTATTTCAGTGCTTTACAAAAGAAAATAATTAAATCGTAGTTGTCTTCAAACACCAAATTTATTACTATAATATTTAAGCCTCAATTACTGAGAAACCTTTGTTTGGAATGAACATACTAGAAAGAACATAATAATAATATAATAATAACAATAATACCTATTAGTATTATTATCATCACTTTCCTATTTGAAGACGTAATTCATACTTCAGACTGGCAAAGAAATGGCTCTCCTTGAGGTCAAGGGCAAATGCAATTGGTGCGCCACCAGCTACTTCGCTCAGATATGCAAAAAGTTGCACCCCTTTACGTGACTGACAATCATTGGAGGACGGTGATAGAACAGGCATAGGTAATGTGCATACCGATTCATGATGCAAGTGGGGGGCGGGGGGAAGAAACATGCCTTCTCCAGATTGGCTCATTTGTGTAATAATTACAACTTCCTCTTGACTCATTTTTGGCAAGTGGTTGGGTTTTTAAAAATAAATTTGTGGAAAAAGAGTAGCGACACTTTTTAAGAACTTATTCATTTCAGACAAAGAACACAGTCTCAGTTCTAAGAGTTGTGTCCCCTCTTAAACAATGACATTGAATTTCAACGTTAGTGACCAGATCTGCTCAGGGTATATTTTTTTTTCATTTTTCTTTCTTATTATTTTTGTTGTTCACTCATGTTTGCTTAACTTCTTGATAATCGATGTGACACAGAGACATGTGAACGTTTTAGTTTGTGAGACACTTTTAAAAAAAATTAACTTAGCGGTAAACTCGGATATCGCGTAAATAGCTTCTTAAATAGCTTTATCATTTAAAGGGATCTTCTGTATACTCATGAGCTTAGAGTATGACCTTTTCTTAAAACGATCCAAAGAGAGTAAAGAAACTAAATAAAATAAGAAGATAAATAGGATATACTTAAAGCAGAGCAAAGGAGGCAGCATACAAAGCAGATAATGAAAGAGGGAGGCAAAGAAAAATTATTTTTGGCTACTACTAGGCCTTCGGGATGATAAAGGGTTGCTGAGGTCATGAAATTAAAGCCCAAGATTAATTTCCTATTTCAAATTATCCCCCTATACTGACTTCTCACACATCCCACCCTAGCTGTTCGATAGGGTTCTGTTTCCCAACCCACATTTATTATTATACGAAACTGTGGCGTATGTGTGTATTTGAACACAACTATAGATGTTGGTTTCGTGTGCCACATTCGCTTCACTTGCACCCGCAGATTAGACACGTGATTTGTCAAACGCAAGAGAATCTGATATAGTTATAAGTCTTGTCACTACTCACACTCAGTCAAATATGTCAAATAAAGTCTAATTTAATACGAAACAAATGGACAACGCAAGGGGCATGATCCGGTAATAGATTGCACACTAAAATATAATGTGTAAGAAACTAGAAATGGTTCACAAGTAAATGTATATAATTTTTTACAACAGAAACGCTCTTTCACATTTAGAAAATAGCTTTTAAAAATTCAACAATGGAAAAATATAAAGATTTCATCTTAAATCATGATACAGTAAATTTAACTGCTCGGGGTAATTAATTGCTGGATAATCCAGCTTGATTTCTTCTTAATTTGGAATGATGGCTGCTTCTGGCCTGCATTATAACTTGACTATTCAAGCCAGAGTAAAGGTCACAAGTAAAGGTTCTAGAAGTTTCTGCTGTCTTCTCCTAGTTTAATACGTGAATCTGGTCAGCAAACCTGAAGTAAACAAGTAGCGCGCATGACCTGATCCACCTCAATAGCTGCCAGAGCTTCTGATCTTTCAAGAATATGTCACGGTCACGCCTACTCATATCCCACTAAAATGTAAGATAAGAACAGAAGAATGACTGATGTCTCGACGCTGACCTTGCATCGTAATTTTTGGACAAGCAAAGGAGAGTGGGGGAAGGGAGGAATGGAACTTGTGGATTAAGGTAGTAACCCCTAGTGACGACTCTTGGTTAAAGAAGTCCTTTGAATATAAGATGGAATATAGTGACCTTATGATCAAGCTATTTCATATGACCTTATGATGAAAACGCTTTTGAGTCGAATTTCTAGCCTGAGCGAATCAGAGTACCTCTGACCTTAAGGTTAAATAATTTCAAGACCTCTTTTAAGCTGCAATCGAGTCTCTTCAATCGTGAAAGCGATAAAGCGACCCCTTAACTCGAGCTAGTACATTTTAAAAGAAATAAATATATTATTTGTCTCGCATCAAGACTTCTAAAGGCTTTGCGTGGCTTAACCCGTATTATATGTTAAGTATCACATTCAAATTTAAAATATTATCCTTTTCTTATATTACTTTTCATTGCTTGGTCTTTATGCCTGACCACGAAAATAAAGAAATTAATTAGGACATCATACAGATCATGTCATTAAAATGGAAGTTAAAGTTCAACAACGACCTGCTGGCCAACAATTCTTGGACCAGCGCGATTGGCATCGAACTTGTTGAACTATAAAATTACAATCTATCAAACACGCACTTCGTGCTTCATTAGTTTCCACTAAGACCCACGATCGCAGATTGAAAAGCTACGCCAAAGGTTCATAAACGAAATACTGTGAAAAAGGTTCATATACTGAATTACGATGTCAAAGATTTATAAGTTAAATACTATATGAAAGGTCCATATACTGAAAACTGTACCAAAGCTAAACATTTAAAAAATAAACATAGAGGAATATTTCACACAAAGAAAAATTTTTTATGCATATTTTTAATTTGTTTGTTTTTGGCAGGGGTAGGAGTCGAAAGAAAGAAAAAAAGAGAAGACAAGAGCTATGAATGAGATTAGTAGATAGAAAGAACAAAGAAATTATTAATTGAAAGAAAAAAATTGACGCGCTCAATTTGTGTCGAACTACCCATAAACCTTATTGGTTGTCATGGAAACTAAATCATGTCATCATCCGCTGAGATGATTTCATTTTGCGGGAAGACGCAGTAACATAGCTGGCCCTCTGGTTTGCAATTTATGACTACATCACAACTATGACGTAGCTTAATCGAGTAGTGATGGGCATTTATTATTATTGTTATACCTTAGGCAAGCTTTTCACCTTTAAAAGATGAATTTTCAGAATTCGTAGAAAAACAGGCAGTGAGGCACTGAAACATTAATGCTGGCAACTCTCTTGTCTTTCTTTAAAGAAAAAATATAAGAATGTAAGTAGAGTGAGAAAGAAGTGGACACACTTTAATTTATGTTTGTTTGTGCGATTGTTTGTTAGTTTCTGTAAGGATTTGGGTTTTGTCAGTTAGTAAAGCTAGTAAGTTAGTAAGTCTGTCTGTTCGCTTGCTCGCTTATGTGGAGTTCTGATTTTTTCAGTTAAGTTAGCACTATAGTTTAGTTAGACCATGGGTTTGTCTTTGCTTGATTGCTTATCTGTTGTTTTGTCAGTAGTTGAGTTGTTTAGAATTCTTCTTTAATGCGATGGTTCACTGATTTTACTTAGTGGATTGTTTATTATTTCATCGTTCAAATAAGTTTATTTTATCAGATTAATGATTTCTATCTTGCATGTTAAAGCAGCAGGCATTTATATACATAAAAGTAAAACGCGTAAAAAGATTTTTTTTGGTATTTGTGTGCGTGTGCGTGTGTGTGTGTGTGTGTGTGTGTGTGTGTGTGTGTGTGTGTGTGTGTGTGTGTGTGTTACACACTCAGAACAAAGTTTGCCGTTTTATAGAATGTCTAACTTTGAATGCTGTTGACTGGACAAACGTTTGCAACTGGCAACATACGTCATTGTAAAATGAAAAGTTAACTCTACAAAGAAATCATCAAGGGTGTCTTTAACGTTCAAACACAGGTAACAACCATACACAAACTGGCTGTCTTTCAAAGTAGAGTTAATACTCACAGATGGCACTCCCGTCTTTCAACTGGATGTTACAGCCTCAGGGAGGTACAATACACACACACACACACACACACACACACACACACACACACACACACACACACACACACACACACACACTGTCACAGTCTGATAAAAATGTCCGACTTGGTGACCTACTTGTCTTGTTTACTTCAAATTTGAAATTTGAAACCCTTGGCTCCTTTGTTCAAAGCTTCCTTTTTCGAGATGCTTCTAGAACAGGTCAAGATGTTATGTAACTTTAGGTCCATTGTCCAGATTCTCGAACCAACTACATACTTCGCGACCAGTCACGTGATACGCATTATCCTTTTCTATAAATGTGGGTACGCGCTTCCGTTCCCTTACTGCGAGAACACATTAGCTTTATCCATTTAGCTAACTCCGGTCATGAGGCAGCCGACAGCAGATGAGAACCAAGATACCTTCGACTTCTCATAAAAAGGTACCATTTTATCTGATAGTATTTTGCCTATCTTGATTATAAATATGTATTTGTGCTATGTGTTATATTATTTCCATATATGCTTGAGCATGGTCCAGAGAAATGGCTGAAAAACCTATAAGTTACGGAATATAAATTTATTGTAACTCTTTTTCCATTTGTAACTTTAATTTATATTGTTTCAATTCACTAAGAGCCAGAATGCTTGTGCTCGATATGAATTTCTCATGTAATTCAATTATTGCGTGTAATTTTAATTGTAAATTGTGAAGCGCTTTGTTGGTTTGAATTACCCCTTTTTGTATGAACATTAATTTAACGTTGTAACTATTTTATTGCTTCATACGTCATGCTGTTAAATGGAACAGTGAGATGACTACATTTTTTCTAAATCTAATTGTAAAACGACGTGAGGTCGAAACTCTTATTCAGTGCATTTAAACTGGGTCATGCTTGAGTAGGAACGTGTTAAATTGAAATTACATTAGAACACGTTACTTCTCTAGGTCAGTCCCTGGCTTTACTTTTGCCTTGCTTTGGCTTCATTTTGCCTTGCCTTGTTGGTCTGGTATTAACTGGTCTGAGCTCAACGTGTGAGTTCATCTCTGAGGGTCCACGCCACTGAAATTCAAGTTCACTAGCAACATAAAGGAACACCTTCCTAGATGCCACGTGCGTCGTCGCTACAGTGAGACTGTGAAAATAGACTGGCTGACTGAGTAAAAGAGACCAGGCAGATACAGACAATCCAGCTGAGTATTACTCAGTGTTTATGCAAATATCGAAAGGACAGTTGATTTGGCAATTCATTAGTTAACCGATAAAGCATGTACGCGCAAAGAATCGAGAAGTAGACTATTCGCTCGTATTTGATTATTGTTAACTTGTTAAAACTTTATTAAATCTTATTTTTCTTTGTTAAAACCTCTTAGTAGTTAATTTTTATGCATAATAGACCTATAGATATTTCTTAGATTGAATGGGGGCGAATGAGCAGAATGTTGATAACGAATGCATATTAATTTAGAGGAATTTAACTGTTTTCAATCTAGCTGAAAGTTCGCAATTTATTAGTTCGTAAATTTGTCGTCTGAACTACAAGACACACTTTTAATCAGTCAAATAGTAAATTGAGCAACCAGTCTGCATAGAATATGAGAGAAGGAATTAATTATAATTAAAATCCTTAATTATTCTAGGGCAGGGTCTATAAATAAATACTGGAAACGTAACACACACACACACACACACATGTATGTTAGACTTATACGTGCTTCCACCTCACTACCTTGGACACACAACAACCGGCCCCATGAAGCCAAACTTAGGCTGAGGCAGAGACAATCAGCTACAAATTAATAACAGCAACAACAACAAGAACAGGAAGCACTAGTAATTGTCAACAATATCATCGGCTGCGGGAGGGGAGGGTTAAAGATTCCGGGCGGGTGTATCTACTAAGTCTCATTTGAATGGTACTAGTTCGGGCTTTGTGAGGTAGCCCCCTCCCTCCCTTCCACACACACACACACACACACACACACACACACACACACACACACACACACATACGCACACGCACACACATGCACACGCACACACACACGCACATACACATACACACTCAAACACACACATACACATATACACATACACACACATATACATACACACTCAAACACACACACACACACACACACAACAAGAGTAGTGTGGGTGGACAGGTGTCAAAGGTACACAGTAAAAATGGTATCTGATGAACAGAAAATGAACGAGAGAGCAAGCAAGTGAGGGAAGGGAGTAGATGAAACTTACTTGTTCTGATGCATGACTGAGGAAATGAGTAAATAAACGTATAAGTTAACAGAGTGATTGCACAAAACCTGAGAAATATCCATTATCTACCTAACTCTGGGTAAACGTGGAGCATTTAGGACTGTAATCGGTTTATAATTTTGTTTTAATTACTACAACTTTATAATTTCTACCGGCTTCGATGTGCAATAATGTTTAGAAGTACAGTGCGCACATTAAATCACAATATAAAATACAATTGTATCAAAATTGTTATCATCAGTTATGTTTCCATTAATACAAAATACGGGCACTGAAAAAGGGGGTGTCAACCTATTTTCACATAAAATTCAATTAATATTCTCATTAATCAATACTTACAGACACCTCACTCTCCGATCCAAACCATAGTTAGTGACCTCACACACACAGTAAACCGCTTTCAAAGTCAACAACGATTGGGCCATCCTCATTTGGTATATGCTAGTCTCGTTAGGAGTGAGCTAGCCTCGTCTTAATATGTGCTAGGTCGTTTTGGATATGCTAGCCTCGCTTTTAATGTACTAGTATCGTTTTGAATGTGCTGGTCTCGTTAGGAGTGAGCTAGCCTCGCTTTGTACCTGCTAGTGTCGTTTTGATATACTAGCCTCGCTTTTGTACAAGTCCCGTTTCGAGTGAGCTATTCTCGTTTGCAATTAAAATCAGCCGTTAGCCCAGTCTAATTATTAGAAGGAACAGTTCCACATCCAAATACAAGTATATGTTAGTTTAGATGAAAGTTGAACTATTGATGGGCAGACGTTATTTATTTTTATATAAAATATCTTGATTTAATCGGTCTTGTGTCAGAAATACAAACAAATGGAAATGGGGAGTTCGGGGGAATGATCTTTTAAATGCACAACATTTTGATTTAGTGATCTCGGCATGTTAGTGCGGATTTCTATATAGTCTTTTTCATTGGGACAGGTTGCACGAGTTATCTTCTCCTGATTAAACAAATATACAAATATCGACGTTTTCGCTAACAGTGTCTATACATTGCATAGAACAAGGCAAACTCTGTTTACAAATCAGCAATATTTGCATTCAGCAAGAGGTGCGTAGAGTTAATAACATATAGCTTGCAGATTTGAGTTGTCTGCCCATGTTGGTGTCAATTATACCTGTTCTACGAAAAAATGTGCGGATTTCTTTGTACATGCAAATAAATATATTAAGTAGTGTGCGTGAGTCTGTATGTCCTTGAATTAGTATATGGCGGGAGTGCATGCATATGTTTGGGTCTGTGCATACGTGTTTGTGAAGGTGTTGGGTTGTGTTTGTGTATATCTGTAAGTTTGTGTGTCTATGCATGAACGTTTTGTGAGTATTTATGTGATTGTGTGCTACTATGTCTATCTTTGTTAGTGTGTGTCTGTGTTTGTGTGCGTCTCTGTCCTTGTGAGTGTCTTATGTGCTTACGTCTGTTTGTGTGTACGTCTGTACAAGCCTTTGTTAAACTGCCTTTTACATCTAAATTTAGATTTCGTTTTCCACTTATTTTTTTAATCTAAAATTTTATTCCTTTCTATATTTAATTTTTAATATTTATTGATGGGATCAGGGCGAAATTTATAGAATATCTTGACATGCATGCCAGTGTCTGTGATTCGCTAAATGTCTTTGGTATGCATACCAGTTCTGTGTATCGCTAAATGTCTGATGTGCATTCTTTTGTATGTGTATCGCTCAATGCTTCCTGTGTACAAAGAGAATGTGCCATAGTAGCGCTAGGGAAACAATATTATTTTCGACAGGACTTCATGAGACGGTCCATGAGTTTAGTTAATGTCACACACACACACACACACACACACACACATACACACACACACATACACACACATACACACACACATACACACACATACACACACACACATACACACACATACACACACACAAATACACACACACATACACACACACATACACACACACACACACACACACACCTTGCGCGTATGCATCCACGCAAGCGCAAGCTCGCACATATCTAATCACACCCACACGCCCGCCAACATAGCCGCACTTAAATTTTCTTTTAAAAGGTGGTAACGAAAGGGAAGGTTAAATCGGATATTTTCTTAAGAACATTACAGTAGAGTAACCACTGGTAAACTAGGCACCACTGGTACTCGTTTTAATGCAAGATACTTATTTCTTTTATTTTGTTTGTTGTTTTAAATTTTATTCACAATATATCTGGTGCGGGTACTATTAGAAACTAACATTCACTGTATACGTGCAAGAGATATATTACTTTTTTTTTTTTTTTTTTGTCCTATTGAGTGAGGGCTTTTGATGACAAATAGGACAGCTTGATGACGTCTGAGAACTCTATTTTGATGAGAAATAGGAAAGCTTGATGAGGTCTGAGAAATAGGAAAGCTTGATGACGTCTGAGAACTCTATTTTGTGAATGGAAGGGAGTCTGTTTTACAGGTTAGACTTCTAGATTAACGGCATTTATTTTTGCATAGTTTGTGTGCCTGCCTGCCTGTGTTTGTGTACGTTTGTGTGAGACAGTAGAAATGATGTTGGTGTCAGTCACCTCTATAGTGAGCGATTCTGGAATGCAAGAATAATTTATCTGCTTTGGGGTATATGCAAGAAGAGCGTCACGTTTCATTTCCTTGACCTACCTTCGAATCTTAGCTCCCCTGGATGCACTTGCTTTTTAAGTACTTTCTTTTATAAAGTCAGCAATGTTCTGTAATTTTCGCCTTCCACGGCGGTCAATAGTTCTCTGAAGATCAGTGGTCCGGATAACGAGATCGACACTCTCATACACTCGGAGAGACACACCCCACTACTCGCAGACACGCGCACTCATACACACACACACACACACACACACACACACACACACACACACACACACACACACACACAAATAAAGGACTTGAGATCAAGGTTCACTAGTCTATATCTGATTATATTATCTATTAAGCCTTCTAAACCAAAATATCATATTCCTTAAATTAGGGCACCAAAGACAGAAACATACACTACTAATGGGTTGAATGCAAGCACTTAATAAGGAAATGTTTCATTTCGCCTTTATGTATACCTCATCTCATTAAAAACAAAAATTAAATGTTCTTTTAAAAACACGATCACAAAATACTACAGCAAAATATTTTGTCATTAATTTTACTTCTTACACATTTATATTTCTATATGTGTAATCCTGTGTGTGTGTGTGTGTATGTGTGTGTGTGTCTGTGTGTGTGTGTGTGTGTGTGTGTGTGTGTGTGTGTGAGTGTGTTTCATTTATAGATGTACTAGTTTCAAAATTTTAAAATTTGTATGTGGTCTAACTGCCACTTAGAATATGTTTATAATGCAGATGCGTTTGGTTATGCTGTCGGGGTGATCCTCTGTGTAGGACCTACGACCGCTCCAGACGCATAGCGCCGTGAATATCCCACCCAGTAGGCTAGGACTTTTGACTGCTGACCATACAGCGTGTTTGTTCCACCCAGTAGGCTAGGACTTTTGACTGCTGACCATACAGCGTGTTTGTCCCTCCCAGTAGGCTAGGATATATGACTTCTGAAATATATAACGCGTGGTTGTCCCTCCCAGTAGGCTAGGACATACGATCGAAACAGGAGTGTGGGACATTCGAATGGAAAGAGTTAATCATAAAGTACACGCAAAACGCCTTCAAGAAATACGCATTTGGCGGCCCGACAGGAGCCCCATCTAGAAAGGCTTTTATTTTAGCCATTGTCCAATCCAAACCCAAACCAAACGACTTCGCTGTCATTTTGATCACGAGGGTGGATGGGGTGGTTGGGAGAAAGCTTAGCGTTGAGATTCCTACTTAAACACAATAAATTGCGGCTGCGTGTGCTACAACTTCTGGCGAATTTAACGATCAGACAGACAAGAAGTAGGCGTGAAAATGGGGAAGGTGGTATGAGCGGTTGTGGATGGGAATAAGGGAATGGTAGCGAAGAGATAATGAACTGATCAAAGACCAACCCCACCCTCGTGCTCTATGCATTGTCCAGCTGCCCCTGAGAACAAATCGTCCTAAAGTGCATGTAAAGCAGTCCAGAAGACAAGTGCTCTCCCCTTTTCAAAAAAAAATAATTTTCATAATACAGTACACAATCATAAAGTAAATTTTCAAGCTCAAAATTTAATCTGGCAAAGAAAAAACAACAGCCAGCCCTTCCGATAAAATAAAAATAAATTCTCAAAGATATGAGAGAGAGAAAAAAAGCCCACCACAAACACAAGTAATGATAGTAGTAAATTTAATAAGTAACATTGGGAACAGAATGGGGCAGAGGGGAGGTAGGGGGATTAAAACAAACCGTGTGTGGCAAGGCTTTTGAAAACTGCGCATCGAACATCGATGAGGGACCGATAGACCACTTGATGTAAACAACCTTCGGATCGATTGAAAGCGCCATGCCTGGACCCGATCGATCGATTTTGGTGGTTATCTTCGTGACATTTTAACAAAGTGATCAAACCTTTACTTGGATTTTGTTTGGGGAGGGGGCATCACATTTTCTTTTTAAAATGCAAATGTTAACTATTGTTTGACAGAAATCTACAAAATGCACTGCCCGTGATGTTTTGTTCGGACTAGTGATTTGCATGTTAAGTGCCGTGGTCACGTGCCCCGAGAATTGAAAATGTAGCGTTCAGTCCGATCTCTCGCGAGAGCTAATTGACGCGGAGGTCGCCGTGACCTAGCAGAGCGCGTCCTGTGTGTCCTAAGTGACAATCTTATCGATAATGTTCTGGAGAAGTTTAAATCATTTCTGTTTATTCGTTCGATAGCTTGATCGTTCGAGGCTTTCTGACTTTTGGACACTCCGTTTTGCCTCCCCTAGAAAAACTTTCTCCCTCAGTCAATAATTTCCAAGCACTTCTTGAACAGTGATTGTATTTTAGATGTTTCTTTTAATATTTATTACGTCATATATGCAAGTCTGTCTCTATCTATATCTTGATGCGTCTGGCCTCGTTTCTTTTCTTTTGCTTTTTTTGCGAATAAAGAATTAAATTTCAAATATATTGTACGTGTTTATTTAGCACAGAAGCGAATGGTCATAATGCATGTGGCATATTTTTCATATTACAAATACAGTAAGATTGTAATGGCATTGATGCACTAACATACAGCTATAAGGTATTTGAAAGAATAAACAATGTACACACAGAAAGAAAAGAATTACACCATACACTATAAACTATTTACACAGTCAGGGAGTAAGAAATTATATCAAACAGAGTAAAGAAACGAGTGCACATTGAGAGAGAAAGGAATTACACCATACAATGTTTAAACAATTTATATATTGAGGGAGAAAAGTTACAGCAAACAGAATAAACAGTTTGCACATTGAGAGATAAAATGTTACATCAAACAGAGTAAGCAGTTTTATACACTGAGAAAGAAAAAGACTTCACAATGAACAATTTGCAGATCGAGGGAGAAAACTTACATCAAACAAAGTAAACACGGTACACCTTAATAAGGAAAATTAAGTCAAAGTGTATTTGATATAATTTCATTCGCCTAATTTGTTTTATTATTTACATTTAAAATATTTCGAAACAATCATTTGTTGCTTTTATCACTGTTTTGATAGGCTAATATTTGATATAAAATCACAGGACACTTTATCACTGTTTTGATAGGCTAATATTTGATATAAAATCACAGGACACTTTATCACTGTTTTGATAGGCTAATATTTGATATAAAATCACAGGACACTTTATCACTGTTTTGATAGGCTAATATTTGATATAAAATCACAGGACACTTTATCACTGTTTGATAATATTTGATATAAAATCACAGGACACTTTATCACTGTTTTGATAGGCTAATATTTGATATAAAATCACAGGACACTTTATCACTGTTTTGATAGGCTAATATTTGATATAAAATCACAGGACACTTTATCACTGTTTGATAATATTTGATATAAAATCACAGGACACTTTATCACTGTTTTGATAGGCTAATATTTGATATAAAATCACAGGACACTTTATCACTGTTTTGATAGGCTAATATTTGATATAAAATCACAGGACACTTTATCACTGTTTGATAATATTTGATATAAAATCACAGGACACTTTATCACGTTTTGATAGGCTAATATTTTATAAAATCACAGGACACTTTATCACGTTTTGATAGGCTAATATTTTATAAAATCACAGGACACTTTATCACGTTTTGATAGGCTAATATTTTATAAAATCACAGGACACTTTATCACGTTTTGAAAGGCTAATATTTTATAAAATCACAGGACACTTTATCACGTTTTGATAGGCTAATATTTTATAAAATCACAGGACACTTTATCACTGTTTTGATAGGCTAATATTTTATAAAATCACAGGACACTTTATCACGTTTTGATAGGCTAATATTTTATAAAATCACAGGACACTTTATCACGTTTTGATAGGCTAATATTTTATAAAATCACAGGACACTTTATCACTGTTTTGATAGGCTAATATTTTATAAAATCACAGGACACTTTATCACTGTTTTGATAGGCTAATATTTTATAAAATCACAGGACACTTTATCACGTTTTGATAGGCTAATATTTTATAAAATCACAGGACACTTTATCACGTTTTGATAGGCTAATATTTTATAAAATCACAGGACACTTTATCACTGTTTTGATAGGCTAATATTTTATAAAATCACAGGACACTTTATCACGTTTTGATAGGCTAATATTTTATAAAATCACAGGACACTTTATCACGTTTTGATAGGCTAATATTTTATAAAATCACAGGACACTTTATCACTGTTTTGAAAGGCTAATATTTTATAAAATCACAGGACACTTTATCACTGTTTTGAAAGGCTAATATTTTATAAAATCACAGGACACTTTATCACTGTTTTGATAGGCTAATATTTTATAAAATCACAGGACACTTTATCACGTTTTGATAGGCTAATATTTTATAAAATCACAGGACACTTTATCACTGTTTGATAATATTTGATATAAAATCACAGGACACTTTATCACTGTTTTGATAGGCTAATATTTTATAAAATCACAGGACACTTTATCACTCTTTTGATAAATCACAGGACACTTTATCACGTTTTGATAGGCTAATATTTTATAAAATCACAGGACACTTTATCACTGTTTGATAATATTTTATAAAATCACAGGACACTTTATCACGTTTTGATAGGCTAATATTTTATAAAATCACAGGACACTTTATCACTGTTTGATAATATTTGATATAAAATCACAGGACACTTTATCACTGTTTTGATAGGCTAATATTTTATAAAATCACAGGACACTTTATCACTCTTTTGATAAATCACAGGACACTTTATCACGTTTTGATAGGCTAATATTTTATAAAATCACAGGACACTTTATCACTGTTTGATAATATTTTATAAAATCACAGGACACTTTATCACGTTTTGATAGGCTAATATTTTATAAAATCACAGGACACATTTCGAGAAAAAAATAATTTTGCAACCTCTATAAACAGTGCATCAAAGTGGCGCGCCAAAGCATCTATTTAACCTATATGAACCATTGTCATCCCTTTAATCTATAAGAATCGTTGCCACCCTTTCTCATCTGCACAACTCGTTGTTATACTTATCTATTTAACCCATTTAATTTATATTAAACAGTATCATCATTTTAATCGGTTTGAATCGCTGACAGTCCTATAATCTTTATGAACCAGTACCACCCTTTTAATCAGTTTGAATCATTGCAACCTCTTTAATTTATATGAACCTTTTTAATATGTGTGAATCGCATTACTTTTTTAATCTACATGAACCAGAAAACAAGAACCAACGGCTCGGTACATCATCGGTCTGTTAAGATGAACCCAGAGTCAGGTATTAACTGAACAATATCCAAAAGAGTATTTTATAACGGTGAAAACCTACTAGACGGAGAATGGGCGAGTTCAGATGACAAACTTAATTTCCTACACGTCAATTAACGATTACTGACCAATGACTGAGAAGGCTAACGCAGTGGCTTTCTATCAGGACTAAGAAAAGGGAATTTAGATTACGAGCTGTCTTAGCCTGTGGTCGTGGCGAATCGATAACACAGACAAAACGACAGTCAAGTAGAATGATAGATGGGCACGCGGATTGATAAATAGATAAATAAATAGTCAGACATTCAGTCAACCACATGAGATAGATAGATAGATAGATAGATAGATAGATAGATAGATAGATAGATAGATAGATAGATAGATAGATAGATAGATAGAGATATAGTTAGAGAGATGGATGGATGGATGGATAGTAGAATTTATTGAGAAAATAGCAATTGCTTCTGATTATGATGAGAGGAAAGAAGACGATAGAAAAAATTAGAAAGAAGAAAGAATAACGAAGACAGAGAGGGGAAATTCATCAGCAAGAACAGAACAATTGCACAACATTGCTAATTTTTTCTTAAAGAATTTCTAATAATTTATTTTGTTGATTCTTCTTGCCGAGTGACATGGTAGGGGGCCTCCTTAGACCAAATTGAGTATGTATGCGACCAAGTTTAAAAGCCACTCTCAGACAAATCAGCAATTTGGGGATAGAGAGAAAAAGACATCAGAAAACGAAAGAGTGAGAGGAGGGAGGGAGAAAGGGAGAGAGGGAAGGAAGGAAAAACCCTAACCAGTAATGGACAGCCAATTAGGGCAGGCGGCAAGTCCAGACCGATGGACAGGGCACCTGTTTGTATTGACCGCCAGCCTCGTCCGGCACTTTTCTTTCTATGCAGCAAGTTCCAGGAAACCAGTCTCGTGCTGCGACGCACGTGCAGCGTGACGCGTCGGGCCCCGTCGGAGTATTTTCGCTGGATTAGTGGTAATGGGTCTCAAGAGACGTTTCCCCCAACTTGCTTATTTGCACGGCGAAGAAAATAGTTTCATACACGAAGATCATTCAATTGCGCTTACGTGTGACTGAATTAAAAGGGCATAAGAAAGAAGGAAAGAAAGAAAGAAAGAAAGAAAGAAAGAAAGAAAGAAAGAAAGAAAGAAGGAAAGAAAGAAAGAAAGAAAGGGCATAAGAAAGAAGGAAAGAAGAAAGAAAGAAAGAAAGAAAGAAAGAAAGAAAGAAAGAAAGAAAGAAAGAAAGAAAGAAAGAAAAAAAAGGGCATAAGAAAGAAAGAAAGAAGGAAAGAAAGAAAGAAGGAAAGAAAGAAAGAAAGGGCATAAGAAAGAAAGAAAGAAAGAAAGAAAGAAAGAAAGAAAGGGCATAAGAAAGAAAGAAGGAAAGAAAGAAAGAAAGGGCATAAGAAAGAAAGAAAGAAAGAAAGAAAGAAAGAAAGAAGGAAGGAAAGAAAGGAAGAAAGAGCATAAGAAAGAAAGAAAGAAAGAAAGGTAGAAAGGTGTATTCTCTCCCCTCTTCTTTTAGAAAGAAATACATCTATTAATGTTTACTGACAGAGAAAATAAAATATCCTCCTAAACATGTACGTAGCACTCAACAATATATACATTTAAAACCCACATGTTACATAAAGTACACATCCACACAAAACACATTTAGAAACAGTTCATATATGTACACCCACTAAACACATACGCAAAATATCCACGCCAACAACAACAACAAAATCCACAGAAACACAAATCTAACATACGTACAAAGCATCATACACACTAAACTCGATCAAATATAAACTAAAATGCAGACACATTTTCACAAATCAAACTTTGATACAAATCAGGCATACGCCTGCGAATCGAAATAATCTGCACACAGTGCACATACACGCGCACTATAGAGAGCAAAGTGTGTTAAAAACTGATAAAGAAAAAAAAAAAGACAAAAGCAAAGAAGTATCCAACTAACCTTCAGCACAATGAGTTGTCCTTTGAGAAACCTGTACTCTACTTTTCGCTAGTTATGGATGGATAGAGGTCCTTTGAGAAACCTGTACTCTACTTTTCGCTAGTTATGGATGGATAGAGGTCCTTTGAGAAACATGAACTCTACTTTTCGCTAGTTATGGATGGATAGAGGTTCTTTGAGAAACCTGTACTCTACTTTTCGCTAGTTATGGATGGATAGAGGTCCTTTGAGAAACCGGGACTCTACTTTTCACCGTCACAAATCACGTGTCTCCTTTCGACGTCATGAACTAAGTGTCGCTTTTTGACGTCACGAACCACGTTCGTTCAGAGATGTCAGGCACTATGCAAGGCAATTTACGTCACCGATCTTCAGAAGGCCTTTAGTGGCTGTTAAGGCCAGGATGGAAATAACATCAAGCAAAATGTTTAAACTCTAAGGTCTTTCATCGGACGGAACCTGATGAATTACTCAATCTGTGATCCAGCGTTCTAATAGTCCCACAACACTCTGTCCTTTATTAAAGAAAATCAATGAATGCTTTGTTGTTATGTTTTTTGTTAAATTAAAAAAAATTAAATAGTCCACTGCTTTACTGTGGTGAAGGTCAGTAACCAAGAAATATCGAGAACAAGCAAGTCGTCTGTTCAACAGCTTTTATATGTTCAAGACAGCCTTTAACTAAGGGAGATTATTCAATTAATGAGAAATTCTCTGCTTCGCTGCTCACACGAAAAATGCCCTTCAACTAGAGAAAAGCATTAAGTTAATGTACTGTGACCTCGTCCAACCACTTTTTAAGTTTTCTTCTTGTTGTTGCTTGTAATTTTTTTTTTAAAAGTAAAACGTTAATCTGCAGTATTTGAGACAGCCTCTTTATTTAATTATACATTTACAATTTAATTTAAATCTTTAAATCTAATTATAGATTGCCACTTTAAATGTAATTATAGATTAATGTTGTAGGCATTCGTAGAGGGACTACCACTTATAATTTAAAAAAAAAACTTAATGAAGCGCTTAATTTTATTAAAGCTCTATGTTCGATGCAATAATTACACGTGAAATAACGAGATCTTTACTCAGGACTACTTTACCACTCAAGAAAGTAAATAAAATAAAACAAATTTCTGTATTTGCAAAGAAAAGCAGATATAAAATTAATTTACACTTTCAACAAACAGCAGCAGAGGACACAGCGCTGTTCAGATGAGAACATGTGTTATTTGTGTGTGCATGTGAGTGTGTGTGTGTGTGTGTGTGTGTGTGTGTGTGTTCGTGCGTGCGTGCGTGCGTGCGAACGAATCATACGAATTAGCTTGCTTTATATTTATATGTAATCATTCTCGCGTGATCTTGCTTTGTATTGTTTGTTAACATCATCGCGTGATATTGTTTTGTATTATTTGTTAACATCATCGCGTGATCTTGCTTTGTATTATTTGTTAACATCATCGCGTGATATTGCTTTGTATTATTTGTGAATATTCTGACGTGATCTTGCTTATATTATTTGTGAGCACCCTTGTGATCTTGCTTTATATTATTTGTGAACATCCTTTGTGAATATTCTAACGTGATCTTGCTTTAGTGAACATTCTCGCATGATTTTCCTTTGTATTATTTGTGAACATTCTCGTGTGATCTTGCTTTGTATTATTTGTGAACACGCTCGTGTGATCTTGCTTTGTATTACTTGTGAACACACTCGCGTGATCTTGCTTTATATTATTTGTGAACACTCTCGTGTGATCTTATAGTATTATTTGTGAACATTCTCTTTTGCGATAACTCGTCTGCATGTAATCACATTTATAAGCATGAGGTATATATTCGAATCTTTAAACGCATACATTCCATAATAATTTCATCTTTTGTTCTCTATTTTCTCTCTTTTTATCTATTTTCTCAGTCTGGTGCTGAGTGAGCGGGGGGTGGGGGGGGGCGGGGCGTGAGTGAGTTGACTGGCGGCGTCACCCAAATTATCAGTACGAGTACAATAAGCCATTCATAGTCGTCACCTTGCATCAACACTTTATACATGCATTATACTTTTTACTAATAACATTTGAAATAATACATTATTGTAAGATCACCAGAAGGTACCTCGCGACAATCTCATATTGAAATGTACTAGAAAGCAAGGGACGACAATCTCATATTGAAATGTACCAGAAAGCAAGGGACGACAATCTCATATTGAAATGTACTAGAAAGCAAGGGACGACAATCTCATATTGAAATGTACCAGAAAGCAAGGGACGACAATCTCATATTGAAATGTACTAGAAAGCAAGGGACGACAATCTCATATTGAAATGTACTAGAAAGCAATGGACAACAATCTCATATTGAAATGTACTAGAAAGCAAGGGACGACAATCTCATATTGAAATGTACTAGAAAGCAAGGGACGACAATCTCATATTGAAATGTACCAGAAAGCAATGGTTACAGTTGCACTCATCCATTCTTCTCGTGAAGATTGCAACTTCTTAATCATTTTATGTTTTGAATAAACGTCTGTTGTTATTGTTTTGCTTGTTGAAACGAGAAAAATGACGAGAGAAACCTTTCATTTTTGTCTGGCAGAAAAAAAACGCCTGGCCAAAGGAAAAGGGACGTTACTGGTCTGAGGAGCAATGCCATTGACAACCACCCTGCTCAGAACGAGTACGTTTAATACAGAAATAATTTCTTTTGGTTAAAATATACATAAAAATAATACTACATATATGCAGATTTTTTTCTGTCATTTCTTGTTTCTTTTACACACTTCATCACACACACCCCGCACACACACACACACACTCAAGAATGGATGTACTTGAACAGCTATCGTATTTAAGATTCCGCAAAATTTTGCAATTCCCTACACAATACTGCTACAAACTGGGTATGTCCCCAGATCGCGTAGCGGATTTCCTAGGTATGCAATGACAATGAAAGACATGCTGCATGTTCTTGTACGGTACCAGAACTATGGCAAGGTCAACATTTTCAAGGTCATGCAGGGCGAAATAGGCATTACGAAGTGATCGTCCATGGATCTACAAGGTACGCCTCCTCAGAGACCCCCATCCTGCTTTTAAGTTTTTCCTTGTGGCGACTACTTCGATACCAAACTTGGTGTTTTCAAATTAGCTCCCCTTGAATACTTACATTCAGGGGAAAAATCAGTCAGTCAATTAGTATACCAATCCATCCATCTCTCTCTCTCTCTCTCTCTCTCTCTCTCTCTCTCTCTCTCTCTCTGAACTATTTGACCCTATTGGCATCTGAATTTTATGGTCCACTAAGCCAGTCTGTATGAGATGTTGCGATTACATCCTTCACTGAAGCTTTGAGACTTTGCTTTAAGTTTCATATCAGTGACTTAAAACACTGACAAGTTTTCGACCCCTCGCCTCTGATCTCGCAGATTTATTGAATGCACCTACACGGACACCGTTTATATGCTGTTGGAATAAGATTTTCCCTTATAAAGACGAGTATTTAAATTGGCCTAGATGTTATGTTTAAATTAAGCGTTAATTTAACATTTTACATTCCACATTTTTATATTGTTATGTCTAATTCGCTGTACTGTGATGCTTTTAAGCTTGTAAATGTGAAGAATTATTGCCTTTCGAACGTCCTTGGGAATAAGCAAAATATACTCTGAAAATCAATTAAACAATGAATGAATCAATCAATCGATCAATTAATTAATCGATCAGTCAGTTCATCAATCAATAAGTCAACAAATAAATATTAATCAAACCGCCAAATCATTAATCAATCAATCAGTTAGTCAGTTAAATCAGTCAAATCAAACAATTAGTCAACCAAACAATTACTCAAACTCCTTCGTCCTCTTGAATTTTACCACTCTCGTTCACAATCTCCTCCTGTTCATTCAGACTCTCCTGTTCAAACTCTCTCTCTCTCTCTCTCTCTCTCTCTCTCTCTCTCTCTCACACACACACACACACACACACAGACACACACACGCATGCACAGTAACACAGCTTTCTCTCACCTACTCCCGTTTTTGGGCAGAAAAGGTACAGTTGACGTGTTAACTATATGTTTATTTAACGTGTGTGTGTGTGTGTGTGTGTGTGTGTCGCGCGCGTACACACATAAGGATAGACTCGAGTGGCATGTGTCTCTGCGTTTGTTCCAGAGATATTAAGAACTTTTTTTTTGCGCTGCTGATTGATTGGTTTATTTCTGGCACTGCTCCGTCTGGTCGCTGACACGCAGCTTTTGTGGCTGAGACAGAAATGACGGTAATCATTTTCTTAAGCTTTGGACGGCTGCAACTACCAACCGCTGGTAACGTGACTTCAAGACATCACTGGTGCTCATCAAGTCTGTTTATTAGTTGTTTATTTAATATGATTATTGACTCAAAACTCATCAAGTCTGTTTATTAGTGGTTTATTTAATATGATTATTGACTCAAAACTATTTGCTAAAGACACATATTAAAATATATTATTTCTTTTCCTTTATACTAATTGTAGTGTCTTACATTTCCAAGTATTAATTGTTATATACTGATTAAATATTTGTGATGATAATTTATGACGTATTTTCACTATCTCTGTACCTGTGATTCGATAACTCCACAGTAGTGCTTCTATGCCATGACTACTTGACTCGAAAATAGTGTTTCCATGCCATATGACTCGAAAATAGTGTCTCCATGCCATGACTCTATGACTCGAAAGTAATGTTTCCATGCAATTATATTTTAATGTCGTGAACTTATTTTAGTGTCTTGTAATCATAACTCTTATATTACTGTCTCATATATAATTGTATCTCTTATAGCAGCGTCTTGTAATTGTTTCTTGTTAACGTCATAATTGTGTCTCTTATAGTAGCGCCTTGTAATTGTTTCTTGTTAACGTCATAATTGTGTCTCTTATAGTAGGTCTTGTAATTGTTTCTTGTTAACGTCATAATTATGTCTCTTATAGTAGCGCCTTGTAATTGTTTCTTGTTAAAGTCATGAAAGGCAGTGACTTGTTGCAAATTGCTTGACTGTGATACATGTGCCAGCAACAGGCATCATCTTTGAACAAGTTAATTGAACAGTGTTATAAAGTGATGTAAATGTCAATGCTCTTTTGATTATACTCATAAGCTGTATATTTGATTTTTTGATTTAATAAATTTATTGACCTTATACATATTGATAACCTTACGTTGGAGAAGAAAGGAGGTGGATGGGGACTCGCTAAATATAGATTAAAAGACGGGGTTATCTTCTCCTTTGGTAAGAAGTTTTCCACCTATGGAAATATTTTGTGCCCTTACTGTTGTGAAAGAGAGAAAATGTTTACAGTGCCCGCATATCCGCCAAGAGTGTGGGAGTGTGGGAGAGAGAGAGAGAGAGAGAGAGAGAGAGAGAGAGAGAGAGAGAGAGAGAGAGAGAGAGAGAGAGAGAGAGATGAGAGATGAGTGGTGTTTTCATGAAAATTACTAATAACATAAATTAAGATTCTCATTACTTATAATTAGTTATGAATGGTTAAATAATAATATTAATCATAACCATGAACTAGGTGGCGCTGGCGTCAAGCATCTCTTATATTAGTGTCTTGTAACTGTTTCTTATTAACGACATAATTGTGCCTCTTGCATTTGTTTTTGAACTTCCTCTCCACGTATTCAGTTGCTGAACGTAATTTTTGTTGTATGCACAAAGTGATTTTAAAACTTATTTTTATCTCTTACTTTAAAACATACAAATCATAATTTCAACTATAAATCAAAATTGGCCGTGCACGTTGTGGTTGTTGTGGTTAAGGACACTTTTGGGAGACGCAATGAAACCAAAAGATTTCGATAGATCCAGTCATCAGTGTCGAAGAGGAAAGAAGAAATAATGAATTCCACAGGAAACAAATATTTACAAATAAATTTTACTACAAAGTAATTGTGTTTGAATTTTAAACGTTGAATTTGTTCCTAGAAAAACGATTTAAAGGAAGAAACTTTCAAACAGAAGATTTTCATAATTTAAAAAAAATTATTTTATTCTCTTTCTCCTGAAAAAAAAAAAGATGGCTATGCATGAATCATATTATTATTTTTTTTTTTAAAATGCTATGTTGAAAAATATCAATTTTCTTTTTCTTTTGTTGGGAGATGTTCGGGTTCTCTTGGGACACTGACACCAACCTTATTAATAATCAATTACCGCTTGGATATATGAGGTATTCAATTACAATTATAGTGTCTGAACATAAAAATATTTAATTATATACAAGCAAACACAGACAAAACGAGAGACAGTGAGCGTACAGACATAAGATAGACAAATTAATGGACGGACAGAGGGAACGATGGACAGTTGAATAGATAGGGAGGGTGGGGATGGACGGATGGGTGGATATGCGAAGGTAGCTGTGTCTGTTTTTGAATTATTTCTTTCCATTTCGATGTACTAGCACTTGTTAGGAAAATATTTAACTCAGTATAACAAAAGAGCGTTTACCTTTGTGTGTCTCCATTTACTGCAATCTTGTGCTATGTTGGAACGCACCAGAATGACCTCATTGTACTTATTTAGTTACTGCTTATTTTGTCGTGTGATGTATGAAGCAAACTTAATCGTTCTCCAGTTTTTATCTGTAAGGTACAGTGAATATCACCTGTAATATACAGCACTTCCAAACTATAATATACAGTACTTCTTTGTTGTTCCAAGTACTTCTTTGTTGTTCTAAGTACTTCTTTGTTGTTACAAGTGCTTATTTGTTGTTCCAAGTACTTCTTTGTTGTTCCAAGTACTTCTTTGTTGTTCTAAGTACTTCTTTGTTGTTCCAAGTGCTTATTTGTTGTTCTAAGTACTTCTTTGTTGTTCCAAGTGCTTATTTGTTGTTCCAAGTACTTCTTTGTTGTTCCAAGTACTTCTTTGTTGTTATAAGTACTTCTTTGTTGTTCCAAGTACTTCTTTGTTGTTCTAAGTGTTTCTTTGTTGTTCCAAGTACTTCTTTGTTGTTCCAAGTACTTCTTTGTTGCTCCAAGTACTTTTTTGTTGTTCCAAGTACTAAGTATCAAGTACAGAACTTTTCCTCAGAGTCAGCCCAATATCAAGACTAAATTGCCATCCTCTCAATTAGAGTGTGGAATCAGACGTCTGTAGCCTGACAGTGGAAGTCTAGAGTCTGCAGCCTGAATGGTGATGCTTGCAACTCTAAAGAATTCTTGAAACCCGATGATAAGGAAAACACATAACACAAGACACAAGACGACTTTGTTGTCTTGCATGCTATTCTTCCTTGTTCCCCTGTTGGTCCATTTAACAAATAACCAACCGTATGTATGTATGTATGTATGTATGTGTGTACATATATATATGAAGCCTTGTGTATTTTTTCTTAACTGATCTGGATCTCATGTCTGTTTCCGAATTTTGGAGGAATGGAACAAGCGTCCGGAAGTGATGAGATGTCATGATGATTTATAATACTGACTCTGACGTTTTCCTGTACCGTCAGGATGATTTACAGTAGTGATTCTGACGTTTTACTGTACCGTCAGGATGATTTATAATTGTGAATCTGACGTTCACAATGTGGATGATGATTAGGACTGTGAAATGATACAATCATGGATAAGTTTAGTTTGATGTTCGCTTGTAATGGGGACGGATGTTTCGGACTGTGTAGCAAAAGAATGATTCACAAATTTGGTCAAAACGTCCATTTGTGACGGTAGCTGATCATTCCAACTGCGCAGTGGAGCCAGGATTGATTAGCTTGCAATGGTGACTGGTGATTTAACCTGTCTAGTGAAATGGTAAGTAAAGAAGGTTGTATATGACGTCCGCCTGCAATGGTGACTGGTGATTTAACCTGTCTAGTGAAATGGTAACTAAAGAAGGTTGTATATGACGTCCGCCTGCAATGGTGACTGATGAAATGTTTTATGATAAGCTTGTGTCTGACGACAACCTGCAAAATGGTGACTGAAGGTTTTGACCTGTCTAAAGAAATGGTGAATGATATAAATGGTGAGTTTGTGTCTGACATCTACATGTGCTGGTGTATGATGATGGCGCAGCGCCATGGATGGGAGGATCAAAGGATGGGGAGCTTTAGGAGGAGACTTTTGTGTATGCACATACACATGGGAAATGAAAAACGGACTACTCTTTCTGATTTTCAACTTCCAGAGATCTTTGAGAGTGCACGGCCCATAGCATACGAGGCCCGATTAATCGTCCCATTCCATAGGTTAGACACTGAGGTCAACATGTTGAAACAGGAGAGTGATTAGGAGCCACCCGTAGAATTATTCTGCCTCAGCACCAGAGCCTGTCAGTTTTCTTTCGCTCTCTTCCTTCACTTTCCTGCACTCACGTGCTTTCAAAATATCTTCGAACCACCAACTTCACGAAACTTCATTCAAACACGCACACGCACACACACACACACACACACACACACACACACGCACACACGCACGCACGCACGCACGCACGCACACATGCACACACGCACGCACACACATGCACACACGCACACACACACATGCACACACACACACACACACACATACACACACACACACACACACACACACATATATATATATGCGCGCGCAGGACACACACGCACACACACACATATATATATATGCGCGCGCAGGACACACACGCACACACACATATATATATATATGCGAGCGCAGGACACACACACACACAAGCACGCACACTGCACCCCGCCCGTTTGAAGAAAGAGAAATCTCTATCATCCTTCAATCGCTCGTGACACTAAAGACCATTATTGTGTTCTCTGGTTCCTCTCCTCGTTTCCTCCCTTCCCCCCCCCCCCCCGAAGAAAAAACCGGAAGGAGAAAAAATTAAATCGCTTCCTTTTGAGGTACCCTCCTTTTCTGGAAAAAATAAAATAAAAAAACGTTTCAGCGCCTCACCCACGTCACGCAAACAATGGATGACTTCGGGGGAAAATAAAAGGAGAAGAAAATAAAAAGCAAGAAATCTGGAAGCGATCGATTCTGCCATCTCAAAGACCTAACGACGAGGACTGCTTCTGGAGCTCTTTGGCGAGGAGCAGGACATATTTCTGGCCGAATTCTGGCGCCAAAAGAGGGCAGGCGTATTCATCAAGTGACAAGCCATCGCTATGCTTAAAAGATCCAGGTCTTTGGCTGTTTGTTAAAGCAGGTTTAACTATACAATTACGTTGCCATTAAATGATCGCGATAACGGGAAGAAGGGGACGTTTTCTCTTAGATGGTCCGAGACTTGAACGAGAAGTACGCATGTACGCCCTCTTAGACGTAAACGTCACGCGCACAACTATACTTAGGAACGCATGCACGTCTCTTCGAGATAAATATCACGTACGCTGATGCACATATCAATACAAAATCGAATTTCGGGAACATGCCCCTTACTGACGTCAGCAGTGACAAAAACGCTTTGTCTATAGGCACATAAATATAAAATATTTAAAAGTTTCAATGCATTAAAGTACATAAAATGCTATAATACTCTCAGAATACGCGGATAGAAACGGTTGGATTATTGATTTGTATTCTTATGCTGATTGGATTCTTGTGTTACACCCTGTCCCGCTGTGTCCCTATCAAAATCCGTGTATGCTTAACACTTTTCAATATAAAAGCAAAAACGTCAAGATTTCGCAAGCCACGTGACTATTTTGTCTGTGGTTGGCAGGCACAATGTAACGTTACGTTACAGACGTTGCCAGCTGGCTTAAGAAATGATGACCATCACCATGATTAATGCCCTTAGACTAGACAAGAGGATAGGAAAGAACTCAGTCAACTGTGTAATATTATTTTTTCTGCATATACAGCTGGTGATGACCTAGCAGTAGGTCATGGAAATCCAGTTCAGTCGAAGCAAAGTTCTTCCTTCCATGCTTTGCGAATTCGCCTTGACTTGTTCTAATCGGTTGTTGAGCGTTAAACAGGAGTGTGCCATAAAACGTGCTGTTGTAATAACTTTTCTTGTTACTTCAGACACGCAAGTTACTTTAAACAAACAACGTTAAACTATGTAAAACGGAGACATGATCAAGATTGTTTTCCCATGAAAGATCATTTACATTTATGATAAAATATGTTCCAAACGAACTCTCTGCTACTGCGCGCACGTACACGTACACACACACACACACACACACACACACACATATATATATATATATATATATATATATACATACATACACACACAATCATATTTTCTTAAAGTTACACTTTTGAGTCGAACAACTCAGTATTGCCTTTTGATGGGCCAAATGATGCACTCTAGTGAATTGTCTAATATCGCTCTCTAGTAAATTGCCTATATAGCTCTCTAGTGAATTGCCCAGGGCCACTCTCTAGTGAATTGTGAATTTACTAATGTCACTAATGAATTGCCTAATGTCACTCTCTATTTAATTGCCCAGTGTCGCTTTCTAGTGAATTGCCTAATGCCATTCTCTAATAAATTGCCTAATGTCACTCTCTAATGAATTACCTAATGTCAGTCTCTAGTGAATTGCCCAGTGTCGCTCTCCAGTGAATTGCCCACTGCTGCCTTCTACCCACTTGTTAATAAGAGTAATTTTGAATGGCTATAATACTTGCAATATCTATCTCTACCTCTCCTCCCCCAACCTTGATAGCTCCGTTCTTTAGCACGAGATCATTGCAGCAGCATTCGTCTGTAATGTAACATTATAAGCAGGCACGTTTGGTCAGTGTGAAGCTTATTTATAAAACAAACCTATTTATAAATATAATATTATGTAAATGATTTTCTAAAAACAGTTTCGCTAAAGATGGCACAGTTGAGCCCATAATGAAAGATTCAGAAGTACAAAATTTCAGCTGTTTAAGACGGGGTCATTTATTCAAATATCGAACTGCCAAAGCTCACTTTTAACAAAAGAGATAATTTATACTTGTACATGATTTTTGCAAATTATATTAGCACAACGACTTGGTAAAAACCCTGGCATTTTTCATGTTAGGAGATAGTGTGTACATTTAATCATCCATTCCTGACTCCAGCAAAACGCTAATCAATCCAAATTTGACTTTAACAGTACAGTCATTCATTTCCTGACTCCAGCAATACGCTAATCCCTCCAAATTTAACTCCAACAGTACAGTCATTCATTAACATCTTGAAGTGGTAATCAGAATGCAGGTCTGTCCTGAAATATTGTTTTGAGTATGTGTGTGTGTGTGTGTGTGTGTGTGTGTGCGTGCGTGCGTATGTGTGTGTATGAGTGTCTAGATAAGAGTGTGCCTGCGTGTACCTAGTTAAATGTGTGCCTATCAATGTGCGCGTGACTTTTACGAAGGATAACAGGCAGAGGTAATACGATGCGCAACGGGTCATAAGTTAGCATTCATTAAAGTTACCTGTACCTGTCTCCAGAACTGTTGGTGGTGATGTTCGGGATCTCATAACACTGTTATTATTTTTTAAAATGTTTGTTTGTTGTTATTTTAATTTTAAACTATTTCACTTTTGGCGAGACAGTAGAATGGCATAACGACTGTAAACACAGAGTGATAGAATGACCATCTTATCGACACCTCATAATGATTATACACTCTAAGAGAGGTCACCTTCAGGTTACAGAGTGCTAGAATGACCGCATTCATCGATACGCCCTGGCGTCACTGTACGATAGTGGAATGATCCTCTGTATCGGAGAGTTAGACTAGTATGACCGCATTGCTATCAAGAATGAAAAAATAACCCTGTGTAAATTATACTATACTAACACGAATACATACGCCTATTGCTATCAAGAATGAAAAAATAACCCTGTGTAAATTATACTATACTAACACGAATACATACGCCTATTGCTATCAAGAATTAAAAAAAAATAACCCTGTTTAAATTATACTATACTAACACGAATTCTTTACGTAGTATTTGTGCATATTTTCTACACTTTCGGGTTGGTCATCAATTATATTTTTAATGTTGTGAAGTAGGCACGTGAAAAGCAATCTTAAGCTTAGTCGTGGGATTTTAACCTTTTCCACACTAAATGCATTATTATAAGTTTAGATGTTATTACGCGATTCTCCTTTTTGCGGTAGAGAAAGAGTTAAGCTCCTTTTCTGCTCTAAGTCGATTCCTAAGTTCTGCATGGAATAGCGGACTAGGCTCCTCGTGTCGAGTTATGGCCCTTTATTTGCCACAAAGACCATCTCCCTGCACAAGAATATATAAAAGTTTTAAAAACTGTCCAACAAACGCCATTTTCTATCTATCAGGTCGCTCTCAGAATTCAAAGTAAACAAGGTATTTACCACCCGATTGCAGTGGTCTCCCTTTGAGGCTAGGGAATCCGACGGAAATGTACCGCGTACCTACCACCCTCGCGACGCAAGTAAACTGGCAGTTGAAATAACTCTACAAATGTCAGTTTAGTGAAAGAGACCAGTCAGTGCGGAACTAGAGAAGAAAACGTGACCCAGCACTGGTTCACAGATTTAAGAGACAACTAGTTGCGGCAGGACAAGCCGCACGCAAGCATGAAAGAAAGGGAGGAAATCAACGGATATGTTGGAGAGCGATAGTATCAGAAGAGGAGGGGATATGTGTTTGGGGAAATGGGGGGGGGGGCTACGAAAAATTGATCTTTGGGCAAGAAGGCAGTGTCACCGCTTCTGCACAGCTATGGTTTCATGGGGCTGGATGAAGCTACGACCCATTCTGAGTCGATGTTCCCAGGTGTGCGAGACTGCTCCAAACAAGGGGAAATAATGGTAACTTAGAGTTGTAGTTACGAATACATACTTAAATACCAGTTGTAAACTGTTCTGTGTAAAACTGGAAACTAATGAACTATGAAGTGTGCGAGTAAGCCAGAAACTCATGAAATACTAATTTATGAACCGGTCACCATAGTTATGAAAGTCTACGAGAAGCTAATGAGGTACCAGGTTACTGACTGGTAATCATAACTAATAAAATGTCTATTAGTAAAACAAGAAACTGGTGAAATAAGAAGTTAGTAATTGATAATCATGGTTATAAAAGTCGACGGGTAAAACCAGAAGATGATGAAATAAGAAGTTAGTAAGTGTTAAGTAATTCCAATCGCCAACAACAGCACTTTTATTCAAGAACATCAGAACTTGTTGCAGTCCAATTTCAAGCAGCAATATTTGTTGTAGTCCAGTGTTCAAGTAGTAAAAGTTGTTGTAGTCCAGTGTTTAAGCAGTAAGAATTGTTGTAGTCCAGTGTTCAAGCAGCAAGAGTTGTTGTAGTCCAGTGTTCAAGTAGTAAAAATTGTTGTAGTCCAGTGTTTATCCAGTGTTTAAGCAGTAAGAATTGTTGTAGTCCAGTGTTCAAGTAGTAAAAATTGTTGTAGTCCAGTGTTCAAGCAGCAAGAGTTGTTGTAGTCCAGTTTTCATTAGCTCTAGAAGGTAACATATTCTAATGTCCACCTTAGGGGTTAATGCCTTCCCGTTTTCAAGTACTCAAAGAACTCACAGTTTCCAATTATCAAGAAAACTCGATAGCCATGCGTCAGTGGCTTCAAGCACACTAAAAGGTAACGTATTCAAATTGTCAAGCACACTAAAAGGTAACATATTCAAATTGTCAAGCACACTTGTAAGTTACTACATTAACATTTTCAAGCACACTAGACGCTTTGCATTACAGTTTTCAAGCAGTAGAAGCAATTGCATTCCAGTTCTTAAGAGTACTGGACGAAGTTAAATTCTAATTTCCAAGCACGCTAGAAAAAATAATGCATTCTAGTTCCAAATACACAAAAGTTAACCGATTTTACTTTTCAAGTATACTAAAATTATCGCGTTTCAGATTTCAAGCATAGTTGAAGTTAATACATTCTAATATACACGTGCAATAGAAAGTAACGAAGTATGTAGGTTTTAGCATCGTAGGTTACATATTCCTGTTTCCAAGTACAATACATTAATTCACTGGAAGTTAATGCAGTGTAGTGTTATAGTATGTAACACATATAATTTTCAATCATCATTAGCATTACATTTCTCAAAAGCAATTCTAGAAGTTAAAACCTTTGAATGTCATTTATAAACATTTACAAATGAGTGGAAACATTGCTCAAGACTCCCATCCCTCAATCACGATGGACAATAGACGTAAATTCACTAATGATTTAGTGTTCAATTTCACCAACCGTACTTTGCTCTTAGGTATTGTTTATCATTCCGCTCTCTTCTGCTTCCCTCTTGAGAATAGAAAGAGTGTTGTGTGTGATTATAAATATAAATTGGATAATTTAGCATTTTAAAATGTCATTTTGCACTTTTCCTATGTTTATTTATTTATAAATCACAAATTTCTTGTTGGCTCAATGCCTTCGATGTGTGTGTGTGTGTGTGTGTGTTCGTTAATAATCAGCCAACTCCGTCAGAAGATTCATTCATCAAACAGATTTTCTTTGGTTCTGAATTTTGACCGACATTGTTGATTGCTGTGAATAACTTTAGCCTCGTTCTGTGTGTGTGATGTCATAAGAAAATTAATTATTTTACCTTGCACATTATTAACGGTGACAACTGTGTGACTTATATATGTGGTATATCTTTCCCATCTAAAAGAATTGTTAGTTAGTTAATGGCAAATTGTGTTCAAATGTTAAAGTTTAGTACCTTGTGTCTATCATGAAAGCTATCAATGTCATTCAATCGTTACCGCGTAATGAAAGGGAAAAGGGAGAGCCATTTGTCTGTCTTCAATAGTAATGTGTGCTCACCTGATCCTACCATTCTGTCACGTGATCGTCACTTTTGCACTGACCAGTACGCTTAGTTGCCATCATCTGTTAGCAGCGTGTCGGTGCTTACCGTCAAACATCCAAGCACACACACATCACTACAACTAAATCTGTATTCACGATCAATACTGTAGGTAGCACAGTGATCGTTAACACGCACCTCATGTCACTGAATGCTTATTTTTTGTGCAAACATCATAATTAACACGATACATGAGAGTAGAAAACTTCTGTAAAAAAATCATATAGTGGCGGAAGTAACATTTGGCCAATATCTTCACGAAAGTACGATCCGAGGTTGCGTTCGGAGAAGTCCGAGATGACAGTCGGACAAGTCCGAGATGGCGTTCGGAGAAGTCCGAGATGACTGTCGGAGAAGTCCGAGATGGCATTCGGATAAATCCGAGATGACGATCGGAAAATACTGATGTGTATCGTACGCTAGTTCTTAATGCCGAAATGAATGACTTCGACAAATTATAAATAATTTATGCATAAGAGTGCGCATAAAAATAAAAATAATTTAGAGAACTTTTATTCTTTATTGGAAGAAGGGGGAGATCTTTACAACTCATAACTTCGTAGAAAAGCCAATTGTACTTTCAACAAAAGGATATATGCTGTTGTGTGTATAAGTGTGTGCGTTTGTGTGTTTGGGTCAGAGAGAGATTGAAAATTAAAAGGTTGGGTTTTATTCACTGTTGGCTGTCATTCGACCGGTTAAGATGTCTGTCGACTGGAACTTGCAGTTTGAATTACTCTTTGCACGAGAACGGTATGTGATAGAGTTCCGTTATCCGTCCCACCCCACCCCTCATCTTGCTTTATCTTTTTTTTGTGGGGGGGGGGGAGGAGAGGGGCAGGGGAAAGTAACTTACACGAATACAACAGAGTCATTCCATTGTACAATTTGTCTGAATTTCGCATTGGACCCTTCAGAAAAAAAGCAGAACTTAACAGGCAGAGATAAAGAGATATACAGGCAGAACTCTTACTCTGTGTTATATTAAAATTATGGCCTTAATGAAATGACACAAAATGTCTCATTTCTGCTTATAAAAATATATAACAATAAAGAGGTTAATCTCTATAACACATTGCTAACTTGGATTGGAAGACCGATCTTGCTAAAATGTTATTAAAGTTAATCTGAAGTCTAATCTAGATAAATTGTAACTAAACTAGACAAAATATTTCTCCTCTGTAATATGTTAGACTTAAATACTAACATTTTACATTTTGATGCTCAAAGATTGCTGAAATTATATTTTAAAATGTGCTTAAGCTAAATGGTTACGACAGTTAGACTAAATGTATGACATTGCTAAATAGATAATATATCTACTTTGAGGAGAAATTATTTTTTAAAAAAATATATCGGTCTTGCCAAACAGTCACAAAAATTTCCAATAGCGTTACTGTTTCCTCAGTGATTACGAAGCTACACTAAGCTACACTAAACTGCTGATCTTGCATGAAGGCTAAGGATCTGTAAACATTCTTTGTTAGTACTTCACAATTAGTGCTTCGCAGTCATTGCTTTTATGTCTACATTTCCTTTCACGCTGTATAAAACAGCGGAGCTTATCTCAATCCTAAGACAACTACTACATATCTCCCTGGCTATTGAAAACTGTGCGAGTCTCAGTGTGTATCTGTCCTAAGACAACTACTACATATCTCCCTGGCTATTGAAAACTGTGCGAGTCTCAGTGTGTATCTGTCCTAAGATATCTACTTTGTATATCCCTGGCCATTGAACACTATGCAAGTCCACAGTATACAACTAAGTCCTAAGACATCCGTGTAACTTATCTCTCCTGGTCATTGAAAACTGTGCGAGTCTCGGTATACAACTAAGTGTCTGGGTGTTGTCAGGGAAAGTGTAAAAATTATATTTATAAAATTACAAGTAAACGACTGACGTAAGGTTATGAACAATCATGGCTGATCCAGTTTGGTTTAATAATAATAATAAAAATAATAAAAGAAAAAATTCCACAATCCCTTAACATTAATCGATAGTTTATTTACAAGTAAACGACTGCGCGAGGTTATCAACAATCACAGCTGATCCAATCTGATTTAATAATAATGAAAGAAGAAGAAATTCCACAATCCCTTAACATTAATCAATACTTTCAACAGTTGCAAGAATAAAAATGTAAAACAAAATTGCAGCTCTCATTGGGTGGTTGGGTGGGGGGGGGGGTTAAGTACGAAAGGTTACAAAAATAATACATGACACAGCAATTACGAATGACGTTCCGAAGAAAATAATGCTGAGCATGAAACTGCATACAGGGTTAATGTTCTTTCCCGAAGAAACATTTCAGCTTCGTGTCATTAGAACGTCATTTTGTCTCGTGACAGAGGACTGGTGTACAAGTAATTCTAATACTGGACAAAAAGAAACACACACACACAAAAAAAAGAAATACGGAGGATTGAGCCAGAGAAACCATAACGTGCATGTGTGTGGACATACTTTTTAAACATCGACACTGAACACTCCTGGTATTTTTGGGGTTTTTTTTTTAATGCTGGCATCAAAATGCATTGCAAACTGATAGCAGTCTCAATCTTTCCTTCATTTTTATTTTTCGAAAGTCCACGATCCTGTGCTCAGTGTTTGGAAAAGGATACAAACTAAAGGGAGCTAATCCAAGGTGCATTCTTTATGTCTCCGGTTTATTATGATTGTGCAATAACCTCTCCACTGAAGCAAATAATTATCGCGAAGTGTGAAAGTGGTTCATTAAGTGTGCAATGTGCGCGCTTTTAACTGACCTGTTACAGCTTTCAAAACGTACCAGAAACGGGTGGAGGGGAGGGGGACAGCTGGACCGGTAGTGAATTCTGCCAAATTTTAAAAATTCGTTTTCTAAAGCATGGGGATTTTTAGTCAGTTCGAGGACATTCGATGATTTTAGTGTAATCGGGAAACAACGTGGTGGTAGTGGTGGTGGTGGGTGGGGGGAATCGGCTAGGACCGATATAGCTTTTAAAGCGTTCCTGAAATATTCAGCTCTTCTATACAGATTTTTCTTTTGTGTGTGTGTGTGTGTGTGTGTGTGTGTGTGTGTGTGTGTGTGTGTGTGTGTGTGTGTGTGTGTATGTGTGTGTGTTTAACATGAAAACTGCATGACGCTGTCTTAACATATATCCGCAGTACAATATTTCAGAAAATAATGTATAGCGCTTTATCATACTCGTTTCAAATGAACATTCTGAAAATGATTTAAAAGTATGACTGACATTTTAACAGTGGCAGGAAGCAATGGATATGCTTGCATCATATATAAGATTTCATTGGAGGAGGAGGGGGAGAGGAACCTCATGGTTAATCTCTTGCCTTGCAAAATACGAGCCTGTGCGTATTTCGTTACACAAATATTAATTATGCATAGTAATAATGAATGCACTTCCTAAGCACACTACAATGCCATGTAAAGAGCACCCCACTGCTCTCCTAAATGGATAGATTGTCCAAGAACAGAAAGCGCTGGCCGGACGCGATGAGGCGGTCCAACAATCCCTACTATACCGCGTTTCCTTCTACGTCATAATTTTTTAAAATAAGAGAAAGCACGTGCGACACATAAACAGAAAAAGCACTTACACAATGCCCACTTATATGACTACATTTTAATAGTTTCGTTTCGTTCGCAATGGAAAATCGATATTTTCATAAAGACCCGTATGGCACTTCACAGTCAGCAGTCTTCTGATGTCGGTCTTCGTCATGTGCTGAAAAGCACGCAGTCTCAGACTGTCCGTGGTGTCATCAACCTGTGCATGTAACCTCGCCTGTTCCATCTCATGCCCATAAATCAGCACTTTCATAGGTTTGACTGGCGTATCTCCTCAGTCGATAGAGTCTCGTCAATGTACTCTGCCTTCACCACAACGAAATCGATAGATTTTTTTTTTTTACTTCTCCATGCCCATCTCAAAAGTGTTTCATGCTGCCGTCGATCGTACATGCAGTCTCTGTTCGTCACGAAGATCGATAGATTTTTCTCTCCCCCCCCCTCCCGTTCCTCTCCCCGTCCCATTTTTTGTCTTACACCTGTCCTAAAGTGTTCATCTGGAGTCGACCGTGTATTTCAGTCTCCGCCCCCCCCCCCCCGCCCTACACACACACACACACACACACACACACACACACACACACACACACACACACACAAATATGTTTTTATCACACCGCTGATAAATAAATTCATAGACTAACCAATATCAGTTCGAAGTTCATTTCTCTTCCGGTGTGCCGATATTTCCGTAGGCCTCGTCACACAAACGTTAATTTATAACTGGAAACTGTCACAATCGTACAAAGCGCGGTATGTTGTGTAGAGCAAGGAAATTACACAGCCTATCTTTACAGCTACGACTTGTATTACAGCCTTGCTTTACAGCTACGACTTGTGACACAGCCTTGCTTTACAGCTACGACTTGTATCACAGCCTTGCTTTACAGCTACGACTTGTGACACAGCCCTTCTTTACAGCTACGACTTGTGACACAGCCTTGCTTTACAGCTACGACTTGTAACACAGCCTTGCTTTACAGCTACGGCTTGATCTCTGCTTGCGTTATGCTCTATCCGTCATATGCACTTCGCAGAGCAGGTCATAATCACGCACATGCACACACACACACACACACACACACACACACACACACACACACACACACAACCCCATACCACTACTGTGCGTGCGCGTGTCCACCTAATTTGTGAAAAGCTGAGTTCCTGTCTGTCGATGAATCATTTATGAAATTCTTGTGTGCGTGGCACGTGATCTGTGTAGTTTTTGGTATTGGAGAATCGCCCCGTGTACCTGCGTGCACACGCCGCGTGAATTTGTACATTTGCGCAGGTATTTGTTTCCGGTGACGTCAGGAAATGAAGACATTAACGTGGCCAAAATAATTCTAGCCCTTCATCAATAAAGCCATTAACAAATGACTGTTTGGGCAAACTGGGGGACGAACCAGAGAGGAGTTGATTTGAGGGGGAGTTGGAGGACAGGGACGGATGGAAATAAGTTGTGTTCATGCAACTTTGCCACTGTTAAAAATTCCCTAGTCCCTAAATCTTGTGGGCTGGCCAATTGTAATCAGCAGCTAACGCAACAGATAACGAAGACTTTCGTCTAAACATTGTGAAATTCACTTCTTCATGTCCGTGCGCATGAGTTAGCTTTAAACGATTATGCTCGAACATGGGGAGAGGGGGTGCGCGTGCGGGTTGTGGGCACGCGTCTGCTAATTGCTTCAATTATTTGCGTTAGCTTCGTCGTCTCTAGCGCATCCACTTACACATATGCATGCACATACATACGCTCGCACAAACACATACACACTCTCGCGCGAAAAAACACGTGCACACTGATAAGGCCATGACACGCACGTGCGCCCTCTATTCCACTCACGCATCTGTCACAATAAATTTTCTAATCATGGACATAACCAGTAGGTCTAGTTACACGGCTTGGGTAGCGTCCCTTGGTCATTTCTAAATTTGATTTTCCCGCTTCGGAACTGTTTCCTTTTGTCCTGGATCTGCGACCGATAAAGTCACGATCGTGGTTCGAAATGAGGCTCGCGCAATTAATTTTCTCGCCAATTTCTTAGCGTTAGGCTGTCAGCGCCTTCAGTAATCGATTTGGTTAGGAAGAGGGTAACACAATACCGGGAGAATTTTTTTTTTCATTTTTTTTTTTTTACTTATTATTTTGTATTTTTAACTTCATGATCGTGCCCGGTTTTTCCCACTCTGCTAAGAAGTGAGTGGGTTTTGTTGTGAGTTTTTGTTGTGGGGTTTTGTTGTGAGTTTTTGTTGTGGGGTTTTGTTGTGAGTTTTTGTTGTGGGGTTTTGTTGTGAGTTTTTGTTGTGGGGTTTTGTTGTGGGTTTTGTGTTTTGCTGGGTTTTTTTGTTTTTTTTTTTGGTTGTTGATGTCTGTGTTGTGTGTTTTGGTCTTTTAGCGTTTAGTTTGGTATGCTTTTTGTTTTGTTTTTAACTTACATTTTTGTTGTCTTTTATGCCGATGCCTTTTGGGGAGTTATTGTTTTGGAGGATTTTGTCTTTTATGTCGATGCTTTTTGCGGGTTATTGTGGTGGTGATGGCGGGCTGTTCCTTTGCTATTTTTAGTAGTGGCTGAAACGAAGAAAGTCGCTAATTTTACAGCAGAATAAAATATTCCATTAGTTCAAATTATGTGGGGGTCAACGGAAGTCAGAGCACCTTTTTGCGTTGATATGGTTAAGTTTTGTTTGGAGATTTATAATGCTTGATGTGCACTTGAAGAATTAAGCTCGTTTGTTTGGATTTTTTTCATATGGCTACTGCGCATGCCTGATATTTTTTGACATCTTTTAACATGTTGTGTGTGAAATTGTGTGTGTGTGTGTGTGTGTGTGTGTGTGTGTGTGTGTGTGTGTGTGTCAGGATAATTTATTTGTTTTTTACTTTTTCTTTTATAATGCTTTTGTTTTTATCTCTTTATATAGTGAGGTTTGCAAGTTTGTGAAGGTTTTCCGATTTCCTATTAGAGAACCGTGATTTCTTTTTTTTAATTTTGAAAAAAGGGGGGATCTGTTCGACGTGCAGATAGCTTTAATTTTTTTTTTTAATAATTTGAGATTTGGATTTAGCTAGCGCAGTCTTCTTTCTTTAAAATGAGAAATGTGTCGTAGTCGGTGAGTGCACTCGTGTGTCTGTTTATATTAAGATATTTGGAAGGTGTGTGCAACCGTGTGTCTTTATAATTAGATATTTTTAGGAGCCGATGTGTGCAACCGTGTGTCTTTATAATTAGATAGTTGAGAGTCAGTGGGTGGAAATGTGTCTTTATAATTAGATAGTTGAGAGTCAGTGGGTGGAAATGTGTCTTTATAATTAGATAGTTGAGAGTCAGTGGGTGGAAATGTGTCTTTATAATTAGATAGTTGAGAGTCAGTGGGTGGAAATGTGTCTTTATATTTAGATATTTCGAAGCCAGTGGGTGCAACCGCGTGTCTTTATAATTAGATATATGGGAGTCGGTGGGTGTTGTAATGTTTCTTTGAGAAATAAGAAATTTGGGTAGCCAATGGGTGCAGTAGAGTTTCTTCATAGAGACGTGAAAACTACTGGGTGTGCCCGTATGCCTTGAAAATTTGGGTGTCGGTGGATATAGTCGTGAACCTTTCTAATTATTTATTTTAGAGATTTACGAGACAGTGGGGTTTTTATATTAAACAATATCTGGGACTGGCACCTTGTTTTGCACGTGGGCAAGCTAGACGGACTGTAGGGCTCAAGGGAGATGATCGCTGATGGCTTCTTTCTGTTTAATTACGGGAGTGTCTGGCAAGGCGACTTTCTAACGATAAGGGAGATAAGCAGATTGCTATTTATATCCTTGAGAGACAGGAGACTACAGCCACATGCGCCCGTCTTAATTTCTACTTAGTTGGGAGGGACTCTGCATGTGGACAAGCAGTATAGTTCATTGAAGCGAAGCGAGAGATATCCGTTAAGATTGTTTGCGTGATGCTATGGGGAACCATGAAACCAAAACAGAAAATAATGGTTCGTGCGATGTGTGCAAGTTTGCTTCTTTAGACTGAAGGCCATCGGGGACTGTCGGAAGAAGAACTGAGGGTGGGGTGGGGTGGGATGGGGAGTAAGGATATGAGAATTTTACCAGTTTTGTTTTTTCACGCCATGGGCGATGGAAGAAATTTCAAGGGACTACCGGATATGAGTTTGTGCATGCTTGTTTCTTTAGATTAATAAAAAAATATAAATAGGAGAAAGTGGGCAAATAGGAAGACGGGTGATTGTAAATTTGTTTTGGCTAAGTTAGTTGGGAGACTGGGCAAACAGGGAGACGGGCGACACTCGGAGCAAACAAAGTGGTGAGAGATTCTGCAAGTTTGTTTTATTTAGGCTAAAAGAGATGGGAGGTATTTGATGAGCAAACAGGAAGACGACAGACTTTGCTAGCATGCTGCCGTTTACTAAAGGAGATGTGTTCACTTCTGAACATAGCGGCAATTTAAGACATGGGAGTTGTGTTCACTTCTGAGCATAGCGGAAATTTAAGACATGGGAGTTGTGAGAATGTTGCGGCATCCTTGATTCTGTTTGGTTTCGGAAAGTGGGATAATATCTCTGAAAACTAATATTTCTACCTTGGAGAGGCTGGAGACTGATTTACAGTTCAATTTGATCTGGGTCACGAAACTGTCCTCGTAAGGTTTTATCTGTAGGCATGGACAGGTGTGAAATTGTCCAAGTAACGTTATATCTGTAGGCATGAACAGGTGTGAAATTGTCCAGGTAACGTTATATCTGTAGGCATGGACAGGGGTGAAATTGTCCAGGTAACGTTATAATTGTAGGCATGGAAAGATGCAAAACTGTCCACTTAAGGTTTTATCTGTAACGTTATAACTGTAGGCATGGAAAGATGCGAAACTGTCCATGACAGGTTTTATCTGTAGGCATGGATAGTTGTGAAACTGTATCGGTAACGTTATATATGTAGGCATGGTTGGTGTAAACTTTCCAGGTAACGTTTTATCAGTAGACCTGGAGAGGTGTGAAATTGTCCAGGTAACGTTTATCTTTAGGAATGGACAGGTGTGAAACTATCCACGTAAGGTTTTATCTGTAGGCATGGATAGATATGAAATTGCCCAGGCGATATTTATCTGTAGGCATAGATAGGTGTAAAACTGTCCTCAACAGTTTTTGAAATTTGGGAAGATGGTAGCCATTTGGTGCAGGTCAATTTCTTTATGATTAGGAAGATGCCAAAACATGGGGAGTTAGTAAGCAGTCAGATGCTGTGACATCAGGCAACCAACACTAAGGAAACAATTTTTAAAATGTTTGTTCAGGGTGGAGTTTGAAAGAGAACAGGATGAACCCATGATAGCATGTTCTTTAGGTCTTTTGTTTTATTTTTATTTTTTGCCGTCCTTAGGGGCAATAACACACTCTCATCCGCCCCTCGACCTGCTTTCTTATTGACCTATATTGATGACGTGCAGGCAACATGTTCAGAAACTGATCTAGCTGTCAAATCTATTTTTCTATGACATGAAATAGTATTATTTTTTTTATTTGCCTGGACATTGTTTTGTTAAAGCTTTCCTCTTAAAATAAAAATCTCATACACGTATTATACAAAATAATACAAATATTATGTAACTATGGCTGCTTTCAGCTTAACCAGTGTTGTAAATATAACTTTTAGCATTTAGTTTATATTATTTAATATAAGATTCGATACATATTAATATTGAATTATACTATCTGTTTGCAATGTAAGTGTACTGTTAAGAGCTTGTGGCTTCTTTCTTGTTATAATATTGATAAAGGGTAATTGTTTATTTCACTGATCAGAGACATAATGCTTTTTAGAAAAAGCTCGTGCTTTTTTGTTGGTATAACACTGATTAAATTTGAATATCTATGGTATTTAATAGGGAACCATTCATTCTTTTAGTTTACGTTTTATAAGTAGAACAACTTCTTATCTTAGCCAAGGTTATATGCTTAGATAAATTTATATTATGTTATTTCATCAGTAAAACGTGTTTGTACATAAATATGTGTGAGTTATCACAGCTTGCTATGGCAGCTGATATCACAGAATCTCTCTGCCAACAATTACACTGCATCCAGTGATTAAAGATGCCTTACAGCTCACAGATATAAGAAAAAAGAACCCTTAATGTGGAGATATATATATGTGTGTGTGTGTGTGTGTGTGTGTGTGTGTGTGTGTGTGTGTGTGTGTGTGTGTGTGTGTGTGTGTGTGTGTGTGTTTTACAGCAGTTCCAACATGCACACGCACTGATCTGCCTCTGAACTGACCTTAGTCAATGACCTCTGGCCTAGATCTGGCTGAAGGCTTCAAGACTACTAGATTACTATCCGGTGCTATTATGCTGGCTGCCGATTAATTCATCCTAGATTGAGATGTTAGTTGCTCCTGTTCAATATTCACATCTGGGAAGACAACCTCTGCAAGACTACATCTGTTCTAGAATCCCTCTGTTATGTGACGTTTTGCATGTAACTGCCAACAGCGCTTGGAGAGTGTGGACTTTCTTTACTTGTTCCCGCCAATATGTTGGCTTATCTAAAAGCTAAAGTGTATCCGTAATACCTAAAGCAATTAGTTGTATATGTCAGTTCTTTTCAATAGCAAACATTCTTTTGTCTTTTGCATTTAACTTTGAATGAAGCCAGAAGAACTATGAGTGGGGGGGGGGGGGGGCGGAATCACCGTTAGAAGGAAAGTGGCATGAAAACAGTTGTAACAAATGTCAAATACAGGTAAGAATTAAAAAGATACTCGGACGGACGGACAGACAGACAGATAGATAGATAGATAGATAGATAGATAGATAGATAGATAGATAGATAGATAGATAGATAGATAGATAGATAGATAGATAGATAGATAGATAGATAGATAGATAGATAGATAGATAGATAGATAGATAGATAGAATGGACACTTTGAGCTGCTTGAGATAGAATTGGCTTATACACAGTCACACTTGCAAGCGGAAGAAAATGATGTTAACGTGAAGAGATTGTAAAGTTATAATGCAATATGACAGCTGATCTAGTTCGATAAAAAGATTAATTACGTCAGCTCCGACTTCGGCAAATGGCATTACGTTTATGGTAATGCAGCTGTATTTGATGGTGTGCCTGAGACGTATTGACTGGCAATTATGTTTCTGCTAAAAGATACTTGGAAATTCTCTGGTATTGTTTACATAGACAACGAAGGCGGTTTGAGAGAGAGTCTGTGTGTTTGTGTGTGCGTGCGTGCGTGTGAGCTAGTGTGATCTGTAATTTATCATTAAAAAAGCGTATGCATTCGTGTATGTATTTACCCTTTCTAAAACTTGAAATGGTATTTTAAATAGATTTTGATTTTGATTCTTATTCTAGTCTCAAGGTTCATTATCTTTGTTTTAAAGACTTTTATTGTTGTAGTTTTATTTTTATAATCAAAATATTCAGTGATGTGGAACCAATTTATATAAATTAGTGCACATGACTGCGTACTTCGTCTACTATCCAAAATGGCGTTGCTACTGATCTTTACCAGTGGCGCAGAGAGAGGGTGGATGTGGATGGGTAGGGAAGATACATACATGCACAGGCAGGCGGACAGACGGACAAATATAACACACACACACACACACACACACACACACAGTATAGAGAAAGAAATAAGTGAATGAAATGCCCCAAATCGCAGGATGCCAGAGATTGTGACGTCAGATGCCGTGAAAAACGCGGACATAAGGAGGCCGCTAGTGACGACATAATATTGTAGTTAATATTTGCTTGGATAATTTATTATATTTCGCCTTAACAATCCAGTAGCCAAGTTCGTCTCTCTTCGAGAGGCGCTTTGGTTAACATCAAATTTCATGAAACTCGAAAGTCCCTTCAACTAAGTACACAATGGACACGATGACGTAAGAGCTATGTTCACGTGACATCAAATGCAGGAGGGAAGCGGGGGCGAGATCAAAAGAGGTGAAAGAAACACTAAAAGAGAAATTATTCTGGAGAGAGAGAGAGAGAGAGAGAGAGAGAGAGAGAGAGATGTTGGTAGCAACAGAAACAGAAACATACGCGTCACAGTGTCACCCGCAGCGTTCGGGGGGGGGGGGGGGTGAGGTGACTACCAAAGTTGGATCTATTTTTATATTTAGACGACATTTGGGTGGGGATAGGAGATTGAGGGGAGGTCGGGGAGGGGGGGGGAGGATGTGCGTGTGTGACAATTTCAGAAATGTAACACAGCTGTTATCGTGAAACAAAAAAATCTACGTCCTTTCTCTGCTGCATCTCCGACAATCCTCACACACACACACACACACACACACACACGCAGCAGTTAGTCAGTGCCGGAAGCGATTGTGCACACGCTACTTAGGCGTTCGCGTGCCTGTGCATTAAAGGGACGCCGGTTCCCAAGGAGAGCTTACTTCCAAGTTTCCCCACTAATGCTAAATATAGGCATTGGAGCACATCGTAAACGTTGTGGCGATAGGGCAATAGTTAAGGATGGAGTCATGTACAGAATTATATGCATTTTTTTAGGGTGGGTGTGAATGGTTGACACAGGTGTGGAGGTGGTTGACAGTTTTGGTGGGGAATGGGGTGTAATAACAAATACCTGGAATAGGAATACAAACAAAAGCATGGAGGGACTGGAATAATGCTTTGGACAACATATTTTGAAATATGTGAAATATGTATACGTGAAATAATGAATAGCTAGGTACATTTCTTTCTAAAAATAAAGTCATTTTTATTTTATTCAGAATGAGTAAAAATTCGTGCAATCTAGTCGAGGGGTTAGGAAAGGTGTTTACTTTTTCTATGGTGGTAAAGCGAGTTATCTATTCTTCAGGCCAGTGACGTAATGAGATACGGAAAACTTGTCGACACGCACGCAAAACAGAGCTATGAGGAAAGGCAAATTTGACAGCGCTGTGAGGAAATACAAATGTGACAGCGCTGTGAGGAAAGGCAAATTTGACAGCGCTGTGAGGAAAGGCAAATTTGACAGCGCTGTGAGAAAGTACGTGATGGTGGAGAGCGCTGTGAGAAAGTACGTGATGGTGGAGAGCGCTGTGAGAAAGTACGTGATGGTGGAGAGCGCTGTGATGGTAACGCGGGCAATATTCCGGGTGTGAGGAGTGGAGGACGCAATTAGCTACAAGGGTCAAGCCTCTTCAGAACCTGATAAAGAAAAGTTATGCAGAGAAAATGAAAATAGCAAAATATCCCAAAATGCCATAGTGGTGTTGACTCTCTCTCTCTCTCTCTCTCTCTCTCTCTCTCTCTCTCTCTCTCTCGTGTGTAAATCTAGCTTTGTCTCTATCGGTAGATTATCACTCTCATTTGTCTCTCGGAGTGAGCGGATGCATGTAGCGATAGCCTCTAAGTACAAAGAGTTTAGTTTGAACCCAGCTTTGATCATGTGCAATTGCTTTCATCCATTATCACCAACTTCCTAGAATGTAATATGTATGGTCCTTATTGTCAGATTTGTTGAGCACTTCCTAGAATGTAAAATGTATGGTCGTTATTGTAAGGTCAGATTTGTTGAACACTTCCTAGAATGTAAAATGTATGGTCGTTATTGTAAGGTCAGATTTGTTGAACACTTCCTAGAATGTAAAATGTATGGTCGTTATTGTAAGGTCAGATTTGTTGAACACTTCCTAGAATGTAATATGTATGGTCCTTATTGTAAGGGCAGATTTGTTGAACACTTCCTAGAATGTAATATGTATGGTCCTTATTGTAACGTCAGATTTGTTGAACACGCTCGCCAGTAAACTCCACTCGTTAGTGGTGCATTATTCTCTCCCCGACCACCCGTCTCTCTCTCTTCCCCTCTTTCTTTTTTTTCTTTCTTATTCTCTACTCCTCTCTCCTTTTCCTTCCCTCTCTTCTTTACTTCTTCTTCTCTCTCTCTCTCTCTCTCTCTCTCTCTCTTCCTTTCTTTCTTCCCCCCACCCTCCTGCTGTGATTTATCTTTTTTCTTCTTCTCTCTCTCATCTCTCTAGCTACCTTTATCTTCTTCTCTTCTTCTTTATTTCTCTTCCACCCTTCTTCCAACTTTCTCTTCTTCTCTTTTTCTTTTCCTATCTTCTTCCATCTCACTCTTCTTCTCCTTTCTCGTCCTCTCTTTCTGTCTTCTTCTTTTCTTTCTTTCTTCCTTCCTTTCTCAACCCTTCTCAACCTCTCTTTTGCTCGATTGCAATTCTCTTATTGGGATATTTAATTACAAACAGATACCTGGCTGACTGCATATGTTTCATTGTTTCATTAGGTCTGTTCGTTCATCTCCACTTCTTAACAGACACTCAGTTTCTCCCTTGATTTCGCGGAGGATTGATCGTATCACGTGTCATTCTTGAACTGCGAGACCATCATGACGTTCTTGAACTGCGAGACCATCGTGACAAGCAAAGTAGAGAGAGAGATAATAGATACGTAATCAGAGTTGGAAAGCGAAGTTAATATAGACTTCATCTACACATCTCAATTAACTGCTGAAGTGACTTTAAAGTAGATTTCATCTCTACACACCTCAATTAGTTGTTGGGTGACTTCAATGTAGACTTCACCTTTACACCTCTTAATTAGATGTTGGGGTGACTTCAAAGTAGGCTTCACCTCTACACATCTCAATTAACTGTTGAAGTGACTAGAAAGTAGACTTCACCTCTATACGTCTCAATCAGCTAAGTGCTAATTATAAAGTGAATACAGAAATTCTGGAATATTTTGTGCGGAATTATAGTAGTTTATAGGAATACTAGAATAGAATACATGCTTTGTTCACAAGCAAATCAAAACCGATGTATTCCTCTGGTATAACCACTATTTGCATATTGTAACATTACAAGATGGATATGCTGACCAAAACCTCAACATGAAAAATATATTTGTCAACATACTGTAAAGTGTATTTATGTGCTTGATCTCAATAATCGTTCGTTAATATGTACAGATCAGACACGAAACTCACATAAGCACGTGCGCGCGCATGTATGCACACAAACACAAACATACACACACACGTTTTAGTTCGAGAACAATTAAGACATTCGTTATTTTTAAACACCAAGACGAGATAAAATCTTTATCCTCTCCAGCAAAAGCTAATTTTCAACCTGTGCGCCACAAAGCCGCCTCTGCATTTTTTGTAATACAGAATATGGTATCTCCAGGGTGGCTCAGATTTTCTTGTAGTATTAATCATTTTTGCCATTTATGTATAAAAAAATAGACGAACACTCATTTCTATTTGTCACTGGTTGTGATAATGAGTTTAATACAACAGCGACGAAAGATTAGTTTTTGAAAGTTATTCCTCTTTCCTTTTCGTTCAAATTTCGGGTATAATGTGTTGATTTTATCAGAGATATTTTTGGTTGGTTGGTTGGTTGGTCGGTTGGTTGGTTGGTTCGTTCGTTCGTTCGTTGGTTGATTGGTTGTTCGTTTGTTGTTGCTGCTGTTGTTTTAAAGAAAATAATTTTATGTAATACCTTTTTGATATGATCTGGAAATCTAATAAGAAAATAGACACGAAGCTAAATTTAGCTTTTTGCATTGGGTTCTACGTTCGGTGAGAGAGAGAGAGAGAGAGAGAGAGAGAGAGAGAGAGAGAGAGAGAGAGAGAGAGGCCCAACTGTTGACGGCCTACATTTCCCGACTAAGTTGGTTTCAACGAGCACGACCTCTTGAGCACAACGGTAAATGCAGTAGGGAAAGGTAGTTGTTTATTTTTCTTTTGCATCACCCAGACATGGATGAGGTCAGACCATTTTTTTCAAGAAGTTAGTGCACCGTAAGAAGTGTGCGTTCCTTAATGTACTTTAAGGCTGCATCTTTACTAATGGTAACACTGGTTGCTATTCTCGGGCATACCTGTCACTGGACAATGCACTTTAAGGCTGTGTGTATCTTTACTGATGGGAATTCTCGGGCATACCTGTCACTGACCAGAGCATGAACATGACTAAATAATAGAAGCAGAATTAGTTGGGGTGGGGGAACAAATACTAATAGACTATCACTGGAATTGCGATTGACTTCAATTTCAAGGGGGAATAACCCTTACTCATACAATCGGACATTATCTTAAATCACTTCTGAACAATGATTAGAGAAACAGGTACACCTAAATCAAATATTTTGAACGTTTCATTAAATTTGTGACATGCCCACAAATCCATTTGAAACTTTCAAAAAAAAAATTATGAAAAAGCAAGAACCGTGCTGTAAACTTTGCTCTGTAGTAAGACGACTATTTTCTGCCGTTAGGTGTATGATGCAGATCAACGGGTAACTAGTGCCTTTCCTATTAGAAAAGTACAGCTCTACAGGAGTTAACTTTTCTTTAATGACAGGTCAGACATCATCTCTTGGATCAACGTTCAAACGCTCACTGGATCGCTGTCACTAGAGGGCGCCTAAAATCTGTTCACAGAGAGATGACAGTTGAAAAGTGAACACTGCCGCTCGGCCAAAAAGAGCATCTGACTTATCCAAGATCATTCGGTCATCAAATGTTAAATAATTATCTTTATCAAGGACACCACTCCATGAATAATGAGGAGAGACAGTGATGTAAACTGATCCACACGTTGCTTCCTGTGAGTTTTCACTAGTGAGGATTCCCTTCGTTTTTTAATTGCATTGATTCATGTGCCTAAACGTTCTTGTACAAGCTCCATGGTTTAGAACCAGATGCCAACGTGTAGCCATTCCGAGATGACGCAGTCAATCACACTTCGTGAACAGAAAAGTGAGATGTGCCTGCCAAAGTGCATAGAGCTTGTATGGATTTTTGTGAAAGATCCTGACGAAATGGTTCGATCTTTCATTTTCCTTTTACATCGAAAGAAATTTCAAAGGAGCTGAAGTTGAGCTTGTGCATATGTACATATTCTATGTGACTTGAATGGGCATTGCGAACACTTATTTTCTTTTCTTTTTCTTTCTTTTGTTTTGTTTTCTTTGTTTTGTTGTGTTTTCTTTTGTTTTGCTTGTTTTCTTTTTTTCTTTTCATTCTTTTGTTTTCTTTTCTTTTCTTTTGCTTGCTTTCTTTCATTTGTTTTTTTTTCTTTGCTTTGTTTTGTTTTCTTTCTTTTGTTTTCTTTCTTTTGATTTGTTTCTATCGTTTTCTTTCGCTTGTTTTCTTTTCTTTTGTTTGTTTTGTTCTCTTTTCTTTCTTTTGATTTCTTTTCTGAAATTACGACTGCATCATCTATTGCATTCCATCCTCATGAAACAATCTTATCATATTTGCTTTGTAAATAATAATACAGCGCTTGACATTAACTATAGGTTCTTTTGACGCCGGAACCAGTCACGATGCAAAACAAATGCTATTATGATTAGGTCAAGATGTCAGGAGAAAACAACTTTTCCCGCAAGTAGTGAAGCATCTGAACACTCAAATGTCACTGATTTGTGGAACTTTACTTTGGGACACATTTCTTAGGACTATCGCAGAAAATTCACAAAAGTGAAATGTGAAAGGTAGTTGTTGAAACTCTGTGTTGTGGCCGTGCAGAAATGGCAGGTCGGGTGGCGGGATGCTTTCGTTCTAAGCTGCAATAGCTTTGCCTTGTCACAGAAACTATTTACAAATTGATATGGTAGACTGACTGAGGAGACTGTCAAGGTGACATGTGATTCCTGAGTGTTACTTTGTTCATTCATGAGAGGCATTAATGGAAATCAGAATGCCATTGATAGATCTGTCTGTAAGTTTAACTCATGGGTGTGGACGTGCAATGGTATATGGTTGGGCTGTTCTGAGGACAAAAAGAGAAAGAAGAAAAGCTCCTAAGAGATTCTGAGAGTTCTGACAGTTATGATCCATTGAAGAAGTCAGAGTGAATTCCTGCTGTATACTTAATTCGCCACATGATATGTGACCCAATTCGGGGAAAAATTGTGAAATGCAAAATAAGATCTAGCTAGACTACATGTTATAACTGAATGGATATAGGCAGGATCAAGACAAATGATTCACTGATTGGCTGACTGACTGATCTGCTGTGCCGAGTAAACTCACATGAAACTTTGAAAACATTCCTCCTGATGTGCTTGATTGCGCCTATGAAATTCAGGATGATTCTCTATGGTGTGGTTGGAGAGCGTTTAGAAGATTCTGAAACAGTTGTGTAATGTGTCTCTAGAAGGAACATATGGGACCTCACCTAAATATGAAAGGCAGTGATATGTTGCAAGCCGCATGATTGTGAAACATGCCGGTGACAGCCACCATCTTTAAACAGATTATTTGCATTGATTTTAACTATTTCTCTAAAACTCCCTCTCATTTCCTTCATTATATCCATAAACTTGATTATGTATTTATGTTAATTGACTGCTGAAGTCTATTCTAGGATAAACTGAATTAATCGTTCTAGCATTAATCGTTCATTGTTGTGAAGTGATGTAAATGCCAACACTCTTTGATTATATTCATGTTATATATTTGAATGTTGATTTAATGAATGTATTGACCTTCTTACACATTTTGATAACTTTGTTGGAAAGAAAATGGGTGGATGGGGAGGGGCTCCTAAATATAGATTAAAGATGAATTTGTCTTCTCCTTTGGTAATACGTTTTCCACTTATGGAAATATTGTGTGAAGGTAGATGTTTGTCTTTAATGTTGTGGAAAAGAGAAAACGTTTACAGCGCCCGCATATCCGCCAAGTGTGAGAGACGAGCGGTGTCTTCTGGAGAATTATTAATAACATAAATTAAGATTCTCATCACTTGTACTTGGTTATTGGTTGGTAATTAATATTAATAATAATAATAATAACTATTAACTTTGTGGCGTTAGCATCTCAAACACTTTTTTCAACTTGTGCGTGTTGACAAAACGTGGGTTCTGGCCGTGAAGAGATGGTCAACGGGTAAGGGAGATAATTGATTATTTTTTCCTGTCTTGAGTCCCCCTTCCTGCCCTGATATGATCGAATGTTCTTTTGTTAGACACACTTTCATGATACTGTAGATTCTTGTTGTCTGAGTTGTTTCAGTCAATAGCATACTGCGATTTGAAAGACCAAATTGCACAGAGCATGTAAAGATTGTAGCGATGTCAGACTGACGTGTGTAAAATATAAAGAAAAAAGAAGGGGTACTGAGGATAGCAAGTGGAAACTGGCGGGCTTATGAAACGAGCGAACGTGCCGAGAGAAGAGAAAGACAACTCCCAACAAACCTTGCTTCAAAACGAACAGCGCACGTGAAAATAAAAAGGAAAGCTTGGCGAACATGCTGAACAAAGCATCCGTTGACACGCTTCAACTTACCAGTCACAATGCACGAGACTTCCAAACAGTTGTTTTAGGAGCCTCTTTGCGAGGCAAATCAACCGGAAACGGAAATCATTGCCCATACAACCCAGCTATTGGGCGCAGCTTACAATCCTTTGACCTTTTGCCATTGTCCATCAAACCCGTCTAGGAGAGAGGGACTCTAATGGTTTTATTAGAACCCAAAGAGAGTCTTCTGAAACTGATTAGTGCTAGTCTGATTAAAACGTGTACACACGCGTGTTGGTTTCAGACTGTTAGTGAGTGAATCGGAGGTCTGTGTTGCCAGTGGCCCGTCTGTGCTTCTGACTCACTGGATCGTGTGGCATTCCCTGAAGACAACAATACATTCGCGTCACGTGGCATTTGCCACGCGCGAAATAAATTACCACCTCATGTTGTTGTGTGTGTTTTTTAAATCTTTCGCCTACCATCTCTGGCACACTAATTCTCTCGTGAGTTTACAGACGATGTTGTATTGTGGAGTTGCACTATTTTGTGTGTGTGTGTGTGTGTGTGTGGTTTTGTAATACTGTATTTAATTCCTCTCCAGATATTCTGTTAGGTTTTAAGCCAACACGCCATCTCCTCGAAGCCACAACAAAACATCAGAATCAAGATAGTCAAAATATGAAAGTAAGGTGCTTGTTCACTGTCACACTGCGCAAAGATATACACCAGGTTGACCACTGTCACAGTGTGGTAGACAAAGATATACACCAATTTGAGTGCTGTTCTCACTGTGGTAGACAAAGATATACACCAATTTGAGTGCTGTTCTCACTGTGGTAGACAAAGATATACACCAGATTGAGCACTGTCACACTGTGTAGACAAAGATATACACCAGGTTGAGCACTGTCACACTGTGGTAGATAAATACATTCACCAGGCTGGTCACTGTTCACTGTGATAGAAAAAATCCCAGGACAGCTTTCCCTCTATCATAAGGTGGCAGTTCATTTTCAATAGCTACACTGACATAAATATGACAAGTTGTACACTCTAACTGTGGTTCAGTCTTTGCGGTCTAAATGCCGCATTGACGTTAGTTGTTATTTTTTTTTGTCATGGTGAAGTGTTAAGGCATTTGTTTGAACTACTTTAAAATCTGAATGTGACATTCCCTTTTTTACCGCCAGAAAATGGTACGTGGTTATGCCGAAATCCTCATTAATCAAAACCTTTCGGTACTGTTTAACATACCCACAAGATTTCGGTACTTACAACTAAATCTTGTGGGTATGTTAAATAGTAATCATGAATTACAGTCGCGTTGCACTGTTGATGGCCACTGGATTACAAAATTCTGACAGAATTCTATGGATATCATTCGATTACTCTAATGAAAACCAAGAAAGATTTAACTTAATGATAAAAAAGGAGTCTATAAATAATTCAGTATCTTAAAGTTCGGGGTGGAAAGTGAAAGCAAATCACGACTTCTGCACAAGTGGCACCAAGCTCAGAGGATGCAAGCAATCAAGGGAAACTACTCTATAACAAACAACAAATGCGAATCGCCTGTTTCATTCAGTGTTTGTTTTTTTTGAATTAGTTATAGTCACAGCTCATGCCCGAGAACTGACCTGCGTTGGGTGCACTGCCTTATTACCGCCGTCACCAAAATGGCTGTTTATCGTTTTTAAAGGTCCCGCTTGTGCCGATGAATGCCGAATGAGCTCCTTTAGCTTGGCAACACCGCATCGATTCGCCATTGCATTAAAGACATATGGATGAGGCAGGAGAGAGCCGGGCTTCCAGAGAAAAAAAAAACTCCGGGAGTCTATCCTACGGACTCACATCCACCTATCTATCGTACTCACCAATGTCAAACGCCTTTCCATTCAGCATGACCTTTTAATATGATTCACCAAAAATATTATTTTAAAACGTGAGTATCTTGTGTGCATGCGTGCGTGCGTGTGTACGTATGCGTTTGTATTTTTGGATGTTGTTATACACGTGTGCACTTATATGTATTTATGCATGCATGCGCCTGTTTGGTGATCGTTTGGGTGTGTGGATATGAGATTGTGTGTGTGTGGATGTGCGCTTGTGTGTGCGTGAGTGTGAATTCTTTTATGCCTGCGTGTGTCTGAGCATGTTTACGTGTACGGTGTCTGCGTGGAAGTGTATCGGACGCTATAATTATGCAATAGGTTGCCATGCAAGGCTCAGTCCGAGCTCCTGTTGACCCGGAGCAAATTTTCTTGGAAGCGCTGCTGTTTGGAAATCGAGATTTGAACCAGTGAGATGAAGGAACGAGCAAACAAAACTCGCGCATTACACAACACTGTCTGCTTGACGTTTTGGTCTTTGAGCGCGGTTCTAATTTTTTAAAATTTAGTTTTAAGTCTCCCAGTAAACACAAAGGATTAATTTCTCTCTTCATTCATTGCCTTTGGGATTCTCTCCCTCTCTCTCTCTCTCCCCCTTATTCTTTCTCAATCTCTGTTTCTTTCTCTCTCTCTCTCTCTCTCTCTCTCTCTCTCTCTCTCTCTCCCTCCACTTATTCTTTCTCAATCTCTGTTTCTCTCTCTCTTCTCTCTCTCTCCTCTCTCTCTCTCTCTCTCTCTCTCTCTCTCTCTCCCTTATTCTTTTTCAATCTCTATGTTTCTATTTTCTTTCTCTCTCTCTCTTTCTCTCTCTCTCTCTCTCTCTCCCTCCACTTATTCTTTCTCAATCTCTGTTTCTCTCTCTCTTCTCTCTCTCTCTCCTCTCTCTCTCTCTCTCTCTCTCTCCCTCTTATTCTTTCTCAGTCTCTGTTTCTTTCTCTCTCTTCTCTCTCTCTCTCTTCTCTCTCTCTCCTCTCTCTCTCTCTCTCTCTCTCCCTCCACTTATTCTTTCTCTCTCCTCTCTCTCTCTCTCTCTCCCTCCACTTATTCTTTCTCAATCTCTGTTTCTCTCTCTCTCCTCTCTCTCTCTCTCTCTCTCTCTCTCTCTCTCTCTCTCTCTCTCTCTCTCTCCCTTATTCTTTTTCAATCTCTATGTTTCTATTTTCTTTCTCTCTCTCTCTCTCTCTCTCTCTCTCTCTCTCTCTCTCTCTCTCTCTCCCTCCACTTATTCTTTCTCAATCTCTGCTTCTCTCTCTCTCTGCTTCTCTCTCTCTCCCTCTCTCTCTCCCTCTCTCTCTCTCCCTCTCTCTCTCCCTCTCTCTCTCTCCCTTATTCTTTTTCAATCTCTATGTTTCTATTTTCTTTCTCTCTCTCTCTGCATGTTTGTCTCCCCTTTGTGTCTTAGAATATGTTCCAAGATGTACTAATGTGACATAACGTAGTCGATATGTGTTTTGAACTGATATAGACAAAACTTTAATTAACACGCCTCAGCTGACTAAGTTACTGTTTGTTTCTCTGCTCTCGTTCTTGTAGTGGTGCAAATCCTAAGTATTAAACAAATATAAAGATGTGTTCTTACTAGTAATACATAAATACATGTGTACTGATTATTGATATCAATTTGATTATTTTTCTATTTAGTTGGCCGTCTTACTTCATGTAGTTTTCTTGTAAATATTCACAATCAATTGTTTCGTGTTTGTCACAATCGCGAATGGATTGTTCATTCCTAATCCAACCTTTGACCTCAATCATATCTTTAATCCGAGCATGAAGTCAATCTCTCCTTTGCCATAGGGAGCCACCCAGGGTTTCTGTGTGCTGGTGTATTTGTAACATATCTGGGAACGAGTGAACTTGAATAAATGTACGATGTGCGTTTGATGGAATGCATCTGTCCAATTTTTTAAAAAAAAGAATTTTTGTTGCTGTTTCAATTGGATTACCTAAGAGCAAGTTGTATATCAATTAACTTACCGGGGTGAACTTAATAATGAACGTAAGTTTGTCAGTAACATCACAACAAGTAATATCTTGATACTTGAGTGTTGTTCACTTGAATGACAATGCCAGCAAATTACTTGCTTTACTTAGAAATGTAAGTTTCTTAATGCTAGATTACTCTTCAAAATTTACAATTCATCTTAAAGAGTGATGAAAAGAAAACCGCCTATTATTATTCATCCTCTTTCCACGACTTATGTGTGACTGTCGGTTGTGATCCAAGGTCTCGGAATCTTACCAAGATTCTGGGAGATCCAAGGTTTTACGGAGGATGTGGGCACTTCCGAGGAGCGCTGCTTTGAGTAGTGGAGCGAGTCTGTGGTTTCCAGGGAGTTTATTCAGGTAGCTTTCCAATTCAGATGTTATGTTCCCCAAGGCTCCTATCACTATAGGTATCACTTCTGCTTTTACATTCCACAGTCTCTGGATTTCTAATCTGAGGTCTTGGTATTTTTCTATTTTTTCTCTTTCTTTTGTTTGTATGCTTCTATCACTTGGAACAGCGACATCAATGATTGTTACTGTTCTGTTGGACTTATTGAGAACTACAATGTCTGGTCTTCGTGCAGGAATCACCCGATCTGTTCTTATCTCGAAGTCCCACAGTATTTTGACTTCTTCTGTTTCGGTGATTGCTTCTGGTTGGTGTATCCATGCTCTTTCTGGGGTTTGTATGCCATAGTTCTCACACAGATTTCTATGTATGTGTTTTGCCACTTCATTGTGTCGTTTGGTGTATTCTGTTCCAGCCAGAACCTGACATCCAGATAGCATAGTCTACATTTGGAGTCATTTGAAATTTTCATGATTTTCGTTTTGTGTGATTTGGTGTTGAGTACTTGATCTTGTGCAGCTGTAATGAGTGCTTCTGTTTCTGCTTTCAATCCAGCCTCTTTCAACCATTTGTACGTTGATTGCTTTGTTGATATTTCGTCGGCTTGTCGTACATACTGGCCATGCAGAGGTTTCTGGCTCCAGGTATGTGCTAGTTCTTGCTTCGTTGTTTTCTTCCATGTTTCTTTTTCTGTTTCTGGGGGTTGGAATAGTCCACTCATCTTTACTGCTTCTATCAGTGGATCATCTTTGTTGTTATTCCAGATGTAGTCCACAAGGTTAATGACTTCTCCTGTCCTCCTTTCTCAGACACGCCGTGAGGCTGCCCCAGAAGCAGACCAGGACTGAGAACATCGTGAAGAAGAAAGGTCTATTGCGGCTTCTGGGGTGAGTGTGAGCGAAACCCACACCCCTTCTGTCAGCCCTCTCGCCCTCTAACTCAGATGCACCGCGAGGCTGTGGGGTTCCCGCAGAAGCAAACCATGACTGAGTATATCGTGAAGATAAAACGTCTAATGCGGCTTCTGGGGGGTTGGGGGAGTCAGTGAAAGACAGAGAGATTTCCCTTGAGTTTTGCCTGAATGTGAAATTTACTTAAATTAATTAAAGGCTGTCAACTGCCATCTTGCTTTCTCTCACACTCACTACCCCCATCCCTTTTTAATCTCGTAAGCCTATTTAGTAATCTACTTGTTGCATAATCCTAAAATATTTTGTATGCTTGTGCAATCTGTTGTCAGTAAGGGGTACATCCATTTGCATCCTTTCAGCAATAAGTACCCAAACTGCTACAGATCCTTCCTGCACAGTGACTTCAAATCAAATGTTTGAAATTACTGACGAGTTTTGTGATAGGCCGCGAGTAGTAGAGTTAAATCTCTCTCTAACTATGACAGGTCTGCAAGGGCAGATGTACACAAAATAAAATAACTCTTTCCTGGGAAAGGCCAGATGACGGGAGAAGAGACTTGTCTGCTCCTGGAAAACTTTTGGATCAGCCGATACAATCTCAACGTGACAGCATCATTTCGTTCTTAGAGTCTCTCTCTTTCTCAGACGAAGCCCCACCCCCCCACCCCTATTCCAAAGCACCGCTTTAGTTTAAAGGAACTTCCACTCTCCTTCCCGCCACCCCTCCCTGCCTTACCTGTTGGGCTGGGTGGGATGTGGGGTGTTTCAGTAACTTAACTTTGAGGACAACACTGGCAAGCTGTGTCTTCCAATTATGCGAATGTGATCTGATGTCTACGTGCATGGCTGCATGCTGTTCAGGGTATGCTTTGATTGCAGTTCATAGGTCAACAATTATACACTTAGCGTAAAGGTAGAGATCAATACTGTGATCAATATAGAATAAATCAACAAATAAATAGTTAAATTAACAGAAGGATAGAGTGAGTGAAAACGTTTCGTAACTTAAGACTTAGTGTAGCGAAATGAATACAGTGATTAAAAGGTATAGGATTACGAAACGGTATAGGATTACGAAAAGGTATAGGATTACGAAAAGATAAAAATTCAAATAGGTAAAGGTTTAAAGTGACTAAATGAATGCGGTTAGTAAACGATTAATCAAACCAAATGAAAAAGTGTCGAAAGATTAAAGTAGTTCAAGAAATACAGTAACTAAAAGATTAAACAAACCCAACTGATAAAATTGTCTAGATAAACAATTTGCCACTAACTAAATCAATATATTCAATTGATATGTTAATTTTTCTATCGTGTTATCTTTTTCTACCACGGTTATATTGTATCATTTGCTCACTGTATGCAAGCAAATTTAGTAGGATAATTCTTTCATTGTATCCGCATGCACCAACTTAGCTCCTTGTTGCTTGAAGGCTGTGTGTTTGTGAGTGTGTTTGAAGGCTGTGTGTTTGAGAGCGTGTTTGAAGGCTGTGTGTTTGTGAGTGTGTTTGAAGGCTGTGTGTTTGTGAGCGTGTTTGAAGGCTGTGTGTTTGTGAGTGTGTTTGAAGGCTGTGTGTTTGAGAGCGTGTTTGAAGTAGTTGTTGCTTCCAAAAGATTAACGTTGCGTACCTAGTGTCCTATACGAAGACTGGAGCACTTAATTAAGGTCTTGGCCGGCCTGTAGGATTATAGGGTTTGAACGCTCGTGCGGCATGTCTGGTACGTCTCAATCGGCCACCGATCGTAGCGACCACAGCACGGGAATTGCATCGGTCAACCCTTTTGCTGTACTTTGAGGTTGATTATCGCTCGAACACCAGAAAGCTATTCTGAGTGGGAGTGAGCCAGGAATCAAGCAACGAAGGTGGCAACCAGAGTCTATGATCAGGTGCCGCCAAAGACACCTCCTGACGCTATGCCAAACGCACTGGTCTGTGTCATGGTTAAGAGCAGAATGCATTTACGTAAGTACCTGTGACACACACACACCCACACACACACACACACACACACACTATCTACGTTCCCTGTAATTTCTAATCTAGAGACCTGTTAGAACATATATAGACCCCAGACTAGAGTTAAAATTCTCTCAGACACAGAACTTCTAGCCGAGTCCCTCATGTCAAAAGTGAGAGAAGAAAACAACCAAACTACACCCTAACTGACAGTCTTCAAACCATCGAAGAATATTGTTGTGTTTATTCCTGTGAGTGCATACTGCTATGCTATGTGTTGTAACGAGGAGAATTGTTTATTCCCGTTTAAAATTCTTTAGTGTGAAAATAAACTAAAGTGTTTTTTTTTTTTAGTAGAAGAATTTACTAAGCTTAGTCAAGTTCAGTTTATAAGAGAGGCAAATTTGAACGAAATATGTTTAGTAGTGCACAGTTCATTGACCCGATATATCTGCAGAGGCTTAAATAGCACACAAGCTATATGTTGTAGATTGTATATTAAGTAAATTGTAATGAATTATGAAAAGCAAATTGTGGAAATTTGATTAAGTAAAGTACACCCTGTTCGGAGATTTTATGTATTATTTCATCAATACGCGTAACTGTTATCCAGAAACATTACTACGTTTGAACCCCCCCCTAGCTTCTTAATGTGTGAACTGAAAGATTAAAGTAGTTCAATGATTACAGTAACTAAAGGATTAAATTAGTTCAATGACAGTAACTAAAGGATTGATTACAATAACTAAAGGATTAAACAAACTGGTAAGTGTTTCTAAAGGAGTAGTTAAGACATAATAGTGCCTACTAAAGTAGTTAAGGCATAATAGTGCCTACATGATTAACAAACCAGAGACTAAAAGCATCTAAAGGATTAAAGTGTTTAACGGATTAAACCAAACAACTGATGAAAGTGCCCCAAGAATTAAAGTAGTGAAAGGATTACAGTAACTAGAAGGGTTTCACTGGGTAATAGATTATGTAACTATTTACTTTAAAAAATATATATTTGTATTAATAGAATGGTGCTTCGTATCTTTATCAGGCATAATCAAAGAAAGATAAGCATGTTGAGTTTGGGGATGCTGGTTGTGCTAAGTCCAATCCAAGTTGAGCTTTACTTATGTTGTGCTATTTATAGCACTTCTAAGGTGGTTGGCCGTATATTCAAGGCTTTACAATGAGCGTGAACCTTCACTGCCGATAGCAATTATGACTTTTAGCAGAAGAAAAGAGAAAAAAAGAATAAAGCAACTCGAGCATTACCAATAAATCAGAAAGCAGCTTTTCTGTATTTCAAACATTCCCGTCCCCATCTTTCCACTCCCTCCCATTCGCCAGATCCCACTTAATCCCATAATATCTGGTTCATTCGCTCTTTCGCTTTTGGTCGTCATACCCAAGCAAAAGCCCATAAAAGCTCCTCAAAGGACAAATAGCAATGAGAAGACACAAACGGACAAATAATAATGTAATTGCACAAACAGATAGGTAACAATGCATCGATGAAACAGATTTTTTTTAATGCAGTGGCACAAAAAGATATGTAACAACGCATTGGTGAAACAGATTTTTTTTAAACTGCAATAGTACAAACAGATAAATAGAAATGCGAAGACACAAACGAACAAATAACAATGTAGTGGCACAAACTGATAAGTAACAATGCATTGGAACAAACAGATAAATAGAAATGCAATGGCACAGATAAATAACAATGCAAACCTGACACAAACAGATACATTATAATGCTGCACTGACACAAACATAAATAATAATGTTGCACTGACACAAACATAAATAATAATGCTGCACTGACACAAACATAAATAATAATGTTGCATTGACACAAACATTAATAATGTTGCACTGACACAAACATAAATAATAATGTTGCATTGACACAAACATAAATAATAATGTTGCACTGACACAAACATATATAATGTTGCATTGACACAAACATAAATAATATTGTTGCATTGACACGAACAGATACATTATAATGCTGCACTGACACAAACATAAATAATAATGTTGCATTGACACAAACATAAATAATAATATTGCATTGACACAAACATAAATAATAATGTTGCACTGACAAAAACATAAATAATAATACTGCACTGACACAAACAGATACATAATAATGTTGGGCACTGACACAAACAGAAAAATAACGATGCAAAACTCACACCAACGGATAAATAACAATGCAATGCTGACACAAACAAATAACAATGCGAAACTGACACAAGCATAAATAACAATGCCAAACTGACACAGATACAACTGTAGAAGCTCGGTTGACGAGTGAACAGTTAATATACGGAGGGAGGAGAAGAAGTGAGCGAGAGTTGATAGATTTTGCTGCGGAAAAAGTTGACGTTCCACCAACGTTCAACCAAGCACAGTCAATGTATGGAGATACAGCGCTATTAACTCATGCACTCTCCTCGTATTTGGGATGCAACGCTGTTAAAATGATGTGAAGCTGTGATTAGTGAAGACTTCAGTCTTCATACCGGAAGTGGTTAGATGCTCATCAACGTGCTACTGGGTGTTGTTCCACTTCCGGTTCACCATGTTATTATCCTTCGCAAGGAGATTCAAAGTACCCAACAGGTGCTCGAAAATGTGGGACAGCAAGCGTGTGGGTTGGGTGGGGTGGGGTGTGAAGAATAATTAACATTATATTTATTGTTTTAGTCTTTTAAATCTACTCCATTAGTACCATAATTGGATGTGTATTCGCTGGCGGTGTGCATTAGAGAAATAAAATACGGCTCAAAATAAATTGATCAGCCAGTTTCCAAACTAAATGCTTTTAATACACCATTATTTACTAATCACTTTAAATTTAAGACCTAACTTTTTATCCTCTCTTTAAATAGATGTTAAACAGTGGCCTCCGATTACACTTACACACGCGAGCTAAATTCGCGCAGTTTTATAAATCTCAAGTGTTAATTAGCACACGAATTGACCTAACAATGCATCGCACACATACACGCACACACTCTGGGTGCTATTTAAACGTCCATATAGCACACGTGAAAGAGACACAGAACTTGGCACACACAGAAAATGTCCAGACGCTTGCAGTGAGTGATTGCGGTTTGAAGGTCGAGACCATAGTGACAGATTGCCATGAATCCACAATCCTCACGTATGCACGCATGTGTTAATCTATTGTTCCCATACGCTAAATCGTCTTTCTGTTTTAACTTAATTGGAACAAAAATAAAGACCGCATTTCTTTTTTTTTAAATGCCTAAGTGCTCTTGTATATTTTAGCTGGGCTTCGTTTACGGCTTTACGCCATTTCACAATGTGCCGAATATCGCTGAGTGTATCAAACGTATTTTTGCCGACAGTTGTTCAGACTATAGCTTTCTGCAATGTGCCGCCTAGGACACTGCAAGTAAAACAATGTATAAGACTGTTTGTAAAGGGTGTACTCCAGATAAAAATATTTTAAATCAAAATCATATAAATGTAGAATATATGAACAGGAATGAGTGACTGAAAGCAATCAAGTGGGATAAATAGATATTTTTATTTCAGTTTTCACAGATCACCGTGACTGAAATAAAACCGAAACAAGAGGTCAAGCGGGAAAATTAATGTTAATATGTTAAAAGCATCGAAGGGCATTCTGTTCTTAAATACATTAAAGAGTAGAACTAGGTCACACTCAGAAATGTAGATTCTGTTCCAGCTCATTTGTCTGCAATAAATACTATTCTATGGTTAAAAGTAAGGAGAGAATAGTAATCTTTCCTTCTTCCTCCTTTTCCAGTCCTTTTCCTTTCTTTTCCCACCTTTCCTTCATTCATTCTTTCCTTCACTTATTCATTTTCTCAACCATTCATTCTTTCTTTTAAAATTTGATTTCTCTTTGTTTTTAATTTTTGCTGTTCTCTTCTTAGAGATCACTAATCTCTTCACTGGAACGAAGACATTTCCTGCACGGGAGACAACCTTCCTAAAAGGAAGATAACTGGTGCTAGTGAAAGCTCTAATCATCTCGGAAAGGCGCGCATGCCAAATATAAAGACTGCCGCCAAAGGAGAAAGCAGATAAAGACAGAGAGAGAGAACAGACAGAAGAGAGAGAACAGAGAGAGAGAGAGAGGCACAGAAAAGGAGAGAGAGGAGCTTGGAAACAAAATTACAGGGTCCACTTTTGATTCTATTCTTCCCCTCAACCCACTCCACCCCCATTTCCTCCGTGCATTTTGAGAAACGTCACAGCCAGAACTTTGCAATGGAGAGGGCGAACTTATCGAAGGTGCATGAAACACGAGAGTCTAGACATGCACTCCGCATCAGAAACTTGCTACGGGGTTATCTGCTCATTCCCAGAGTTGTTTGCCCTTCCTCACGTTTACCTTGCTGAATAAACTCAGACATGATAGAATATCGTCCTCGTAGAACCGGGTGATAGCACAAGAAGTAGCTCTAGACGTTAACCCCAGCAGTTTGAGTTGCAGGGAGGTGGCTGCCAGTTCTCAGACTTGCCTGTGTATCCTCACTGCGGGTTCGTTTTGGAGTTGTACGCCTTTCTTTATGTCAGAACATCCGGGAATCAATGAGAGTAAAACATTAACTCTTCCTAAACGAATGTTGTTTTCTGTAGACTAAGCATCTTTTGCACGTGAATTTATTAAGCAACCAATGGAAAAACGTGTTGGTGTCACGTGACGTATAGTACCAAGGTTTGCAGAATAGACTTGTCTCTCGTAGAATACAGGTAGTTTGAAATTTCGTTACTAAATAAAGAAATGGCTGACAGCGCGAGAGTTTACACGTTCTCTGTGCATCAGCCAATCAGCAGTTAGTACGGACTGTAGCTTGCGGACTCTAGTGTTCCCTTTGTTCCGCACAATAGTTGCTCGACATTATTCCTAAGAAAATCAGTGCGTCTGTGCATCTGTTACCTGCTTTTCCTCAGTTATCTATCATCTGTTTGTCTAACGAAGTAGTTCTACTTTAAGTCACCTAATATACGTAGGAACACAGATAAATATATAAAAATGTGTGTATGTGTAAGTGCGTGTATGTGTGTGTGTCTCTGAGTGTGTGTTTAGTATGTGTAAGTGTGTATGTGTGTGTTGTGCGCGTCAGTGTTTGTGTGTGTAAGGGATCATGTAAAGGTGCTGCAAAAGATAATTATTTTTACTCACATAATTAGGGCGCTGTGTTGCCTAGAAACTGATGTTTAGCTGTAAAATTTGAAACCATCATTTTTTATTATTTTCTTCTTCTGTATTTCTTTATTCTTTACTGTCAACTAAAGTTCGGTCAAAGTACACGGATAATTCATATTTTGAAATACCGGTTGATGCTGGTTTATTAAATACTTTATCATTTATATTAGTTGACACTGGAGTACTAATATCTATTATGCTACAGGTGCTGCAAAACACCTGTAGTTCCGAAGGCCTGCTCAAGCAGTAGCAGATAATTATCATCATGGGAGTAACTCGTGGATCGTTTCATTCTTCCAAATTAAATAAATGATAGCTAAATATACAAAGCTTTAAAGGATGGTGTGAATATGGTATTGTGCACTGGATTTTGAGCAGGTGTGTGTGTAAGTTGTTGGGAATTGAGGAAGTGGTACTCATCTGCGAAATCAACGCGCAGGTCAGATCCGTGACGAAAACGACCGGGGGGGGGGGGGGGTTGTATTGCTAGTACACGTGGTGATTTGGCGAGAAACCTAGGGTGGAAGGGGCGGCCGGAAACCATCAATTTTGTTATCTGTAAAGCTTAGCAATTTTCCTACCGTTTACGCCAGACGACGGGAGGAAAAGACACATCCGGAAATGACAATGTTTAAGTTTCATTTCAAGCGTGCGTGCATATCACCTGACCCAACGGTAACTATCTACATGTTTCTATTTTGGACCCAAGGTCAAGGTGTGTACGTCGGTAGAGTGAATTAAAGGGAAGAGGCTGCAAAGGAAGATAATCTCAAAAATTTCACACCCGCTGGGTATTCGCATTCTCTTATTGCGCGGTGTCCAGTCTATCAGAGTTGCCGGTCTTGGCTGCCGAGGGTGGCAGTGGTCGTGATGGAACGGAAAAGAGGGGAAGGGGAAACAGTCTGCGAGAAAAGTTGAGGTTAGTACATTACAAAAAATCTTGTGGTGCCTTTCTGCCTGCAGTGTGAGGCAGTGACCGTCGAAGTTTGACAAGGAAATGTACAATTCTTGTTGGAGTGTTGCCCTTGACTGAGTCTGGGAGAGTGACAGCTCCTGGAGAAAAGACAGCTTTGAAGGCGAACGAGAAGAATCTCTTTGACTTGCGCTGAAAACTGGCGACAAGATGACGGCAAAAACTACAGTTGATAGATACAATGTTCACACAAGTCTCATGGAGAACTTAACAATTACTCAAACAATCAGATCTGAACAATCGAAAAGCAATCAGTTCTCAACCATCACAAACAATTGAATCAAGAAGACCATACTAAATTTGTTTTGGAATGCATAGTAGTTTCTTTTTATTAATTAATTTACTGTTGTGTATTGGTAAAATATCGATTATTTGTTTAAATTGACTAGATTAAAAAAAACTAACGGACGTTCATATGTGAAGTGCATATAGTGGTAGTGTGGTGGGTTGGTATTAAATAATATAGAAACGTTCACTTCATTAACTCTACCGCTATGTTCCTTTCCACACCCACCTCCGACAATATCGCCCCCGAACACACATGCAGGTATGCAGACTGTTACAAAAATAAATTGACTTCATCTCTGCTTTTCTTTCAGTTTCTATCCCAACTTCCTGCATTTTCTGTTACAGTAACAATAACATTTTTATTATACTTTTAATTCTAGGTTCTATTTGTGACATCCTTTAAACCTATAAATGATTTTTAAAAAGACTTTCTACCACATTTCAATTCCCCAAACAATTGTTTGCTCACCCATCTACAAGTATTATTACAAAGGTAAGCTCCAATGCTAGAGCAACAGCAAAGTCTTAGTACAAAGGTAAGCTCCATGCTAAAGCAACGGCAAAGTCTGAGTACAAAGGTATGCTCTATGGTAGAGCAATAGCAAGCACAGTCTTAGTACAAATATATGCTCCATAGTAAAGCAACAGCAATCAAATCCTAGTAGAAATGTATGTTCCATAGAGTAGCAACATCAAGCATAGTCTTAGTAGAAATGTATGCTCCATAGAAGAGCAACAGCAAGCAAAGTTCTAGTACAAAGGTAATCATCATTGTAGAGCAACAGCGAACAAAATTCTAGTACAAAGGTATGATCCTCCATGGTAGAGCAACAGCAAACAAAATTCTAGTACAAAAGTATGCTCCACGATAGAGCAACAGCAAACAAAATTCTAGTACAAAAGTATGCTCCATGGTGGAGCAACAGGAGAGTTCCGCCACAAAGGTATGTTTCACATTAGAGCAACGGAAAATAAAGTTCTATACAATGGTAGGCTCCGTGGTAGAGCTACAGCAAGCAAAATCCTAGTGCAAAGGTATGCTCTAACGTACAGCAACATTTCTTGAATAAACTGTGTACTACTTGAGCGAACGAATGAAAGCTGTATGAAGTGGATTGCTAATCGACTAATGTTCTACAAACAGGAGTGCTAGACAGTCACACTTAAAATGGCACTCCTCTAGGCTACACATCAAACTCCGCCTCTTTCCGTACCGTACTAAAATTGCTGAGCACTCCACCAAAAAACAAAAATTGATTTTTGATCTCACTGATAAATTAGTGGCAAGAAATAAAAGTACACCACGGTAAACTACAATGCCCACATTGACTTCCCTTCCACGCTAAAAAAAAATCCGTTGCCACTAATTTACTGTTGGTGTTCATTACCACACAGTTCTGACCCTGAGTTTATAATCTCCAGTTTAATTCCTTTCTCCACGTTGGCTCTGGTGTATCATCAGAAAGTGTGTCAAATGATCATGTGATCCAATCACTAGACCACTGTCTCTCGAATGCTATGCTATGTACCGTAAACACCTCTATATCGCTTGCATAGTTCCCAGTGATTTTTTTAAAAACTGCTATTAATAAACCTTGTTCCCCACCACCTTCAAAAATCCAACTTGTAACGTTAATGAAGTTTTCTTTGTCTGATCTATCATTTTCATGGAAGGTGATGAAGGTTTTACTGTCTCGCCCACTCTATCTCATTTAAAATACCGCAGTCTATAAAGTAATTCTCAGCCAGTATACCAACCAACCTTTCCACAATATGGCATCAGCACTTGTGACAGTCACAATAGCAACAGTTTAATTCTCTTGGCCTCTGCTGCTTTGGGCAGGACTGACCACAACAGAGCAACGCAACAGCTCTAGCGCTTGCTCAGTACTCGCAAAACGGATGTGTCATGGCTCAAATGGCAACTGACAGAGCACATAGCGTGCCCGGCAAATGTCAAGGGCTCAAGCCCACCCATCCCTGCTCACTCCAACTTTGGTGTTCCCAAGAGTTCTGCCCGGAGACCAATTGCTGTCACCATCATTCTCTCTCAAGCATCGTCGGTCGACAACTAGTCACAGGAGTCACACACTGATGATGTCTCTGCGTCTGTGCCTGGTCATCCAAGGGACATCAATGACAAAGTCGTTGCACGGGAGGGTTGCGTTTCTGCTTGTAAATCATGATTGAAGTTTAACAAGCTCCGGACGAACGATGTTCGAGTCTCAAGACCTACTGTTTATTTCAAATCGAATAATAATTTTCCCTTCATATTCTCTTCTACAAACCCAGTTAACATCTTTGGCATTTCTGTCACATTTTGCCAGTTACTCAGTGATGTGGCTGACATACTCGCCAGCATTACGTCATTACGTCAGCATAGAGCTACTGCTTGTAAGAGCAGTATGCAGAGTTGAGGTGTGTAAGCTCTACTGTCGGCCTTCTTTCAGTAGAAGTAACAAAACATTACGTTCGTTAATATTGTCTTGAATTCATTTTGCAGCAACTTTCTTTTCTTTGATTCATCCAATTGCAAGTATTTAGGACTAGTCCAACCGCAGCTATTGAGGTCCCCCTTGAACCCAACTCATTATTTCTCCTTTCTACTCTGCACACTATCTGTCTGTTATTTACACTGTCTATCTGCTCACTCCAATGTCTGTCTGTTATTTACACTGTCTATCTGCTCACTCCAATGTCTGTTATTTACACTGTCTATCTGCTCACTCCAATGTCTGTCTGTTTTTTACACTATCTATTCACTCCAATGTCTATCTGTTCTTTACACTGTCAGTCTTCTACAGTCTACACTATCTCTTCACTACACTGTTTGTTCGCTACACTATCTGTTCACTGCACTCTTCTCTAAACTGCCTGTCTGTTCCTTACACTGATTGTCAGCTAACTACACTGTCTGCTTGGTCATTGTACTTTTTTTATTTACTCACTACACTATCTGCTTGGTCACTGTACTTTATTTTATTTGCTCACTACACTGTCTGCTTGGTTATTTTATTTGCTCACTACACTGTCTGCTTGGTTATTTTATTTGCTCACTACACTGTCTGCTTGGTCATTGTACTTTATTTTATTTGCTCACTACACTGTCTGCTTGGTCATTGTACATTTTTGTATTTGCTCACTACACTGTCTGCTTGGTCACTATATTTTCTGTTTACTAAACTGCTTGTTCACTACAGCGATTGCCCGTTCATTTCAATGGCTGTCTGTTCACCACAGACCTAACAACGATATCCTATCATTCCGCTAGATTCTCTGGCACACCACAACCCAGCATGTCCTCTAGTCTGACTTAGTGCTCGACTTCTGTCGCTCACATCAATATCCATTATAAAAACCAACGGGTAAGGCCTCTCTTTTATTGTTCTTAATCATTTTCAGGGTCCCACCACAGAGAATGAACTGTCTTTTGAATGCAAATGTAGTCACACTTTAACACCTTTCGAGATTGTTCCAAAAACATCCTATTTGACCTTTAGTACCACTGTACACGTTCGTGATTTTCTCTGCCGCTTATTCATATCTCGTCCTCCTCTAAATTGGTTCGGCTTCTTGCAACTGTAAATATGTGTTTTGTCTGTTACGCGTTTATTTTGTACTGTTTGCTGCTCTACGTCTTTAGTACTGTGTATTTGTACATTTTACCAGACATGCTTATTTTGTACTGCGTATTTGTACATTTTACCAGACATGCTTATTTTGTACTGTGTATTTGTACATTTTACCAGACATACTTATTTCGTACTGTGTACATGTTACCAGACATGCTTTTTTTGTACTGTGTATTTGTACATTTCACCAGACATGTTTATTTTGTACTGTGCGTTGTTCTATGTTTATTTGGTATTGTAAGGGAAAAAAGTTTTCATACAAGATTCAACGTTGTCATAAGTAACCATTTTATTTCTTACTTATTCAAGTAAATATGGCCATTGACGAAAACATAATTGAACAAAGCACCTTGCATACAATAACACACATATACATACACACACACACACACACACACATACGCACGCACACACACACACACACACACACACACACACACACACACACACACACACACACTGACTGATAAAGAAAGGATGGACTTAGAAATATTTCATACATGCTATTGATCTATGATTTGAACTGGAGAATGCTTTATGTAATTGAACCATTATTTCTAGGTTCAATAATTTGATAACGTTGTACATTTTGATCGATGCCATATTTCTCATCCTGCGTGCGTATCGGGCTAACGAATATCGTTGCATATACATATACACAGAAACACGAATACACACTCGCATTCAAGTAGTGAATTTACTTTTATTTGCTAAAGAAGTTAAAATCTGCTAGGTAGAGTTCGGGTAATAGTGTTCCAAATTCTCCCAGTATCTCCAAGGAATGACGTCAGCGCAAAAAATGACCATGAAAAGTATACTAAAGAATATGCTTTTGTTAAGCACGATCGTACCAGCAAAAAAAAAATTTAAAAGAAATAAACTAAAAGGGAGGAAACTCATGAATAAATATGTTCGTGTTAATTAACTTTGTTCCACATAATTTCTTTTCGAAAGATAATATAGTGAACCAACGTACTGCCATTCTGATTCATCTCTCACTGGACACTATATGCACCTGGGTATGTGCATTGCAATAACATAAAAACCCTAGACAATTAATTATTGTCACAGATATTGAGAAAACAACGGGGAAAATGCCAAGTGAATCGATTACACTACCCTAGTAGGTCATGTGACCAACATCGTCTGTAATCTTTTTTACTTTAAAAACCATCCCAGCTCTGCGTGAAATAAAACGACCTCTGACATTATAGCTCTTAACCCCAAACACCTTGGCCCTGGCTGACGGTCATCATTTTTGTTAACTTCCAGTAAGCTAGCCCTGACGCGACTGGAGCTCTTACCTCCTGGCACCCCTGCTCTGCCCTAATGGCGTAAAGTTATCAGTTACAGTGTGGTCCTGCATACCCTAATGGTACCAATCATTGGGAAAGCCTCTTCGCAGTCCGCTATTTCCACGTGGATCCCCCCTCACTCACCTCCCTCCCCGCATTTCCCAACTGCACGTGCGGCTTGCAGCTAGCCTTCTAGCTCCGCTTATCTCGTGGCCAATCGAATCGCGCCATTTTCTGACCAGGGTTTCCAAGCAAGCGATCTGGCACTATCATTGGAGCTGATGAAGGGTGGTTGTGGAATTTGATCGGTGCAAATTTCTGTTCTCCCAAACAAAACAAAATTACAACAATGGAGAGAAACAACAAAGAGAACGTGCAGTGTTGTCATTTTTCGTTCTTTTCCCCCAAAGTCATTTGATGAGAACATCTAGCACCGGCATGCATAGAGAGAAAGGGCTGGGTGAGGGGTGAGGGGAGGGTGGTATGCGAGAGTGAGCATTTGAATGTGCGTGATTACGAATGTGTGCGTATGAATGTTTCTGAGTACGAATGTCTGAGTATGAATGTGTCCGTGTATGAATGTCTGAATATGAATGTGTCTGAATATAAATGTGTTAACTAATGAGAATGTGTCTGAGTACGAATGTGTGCAGGTATGAATATGTCTGAGTATGAATGTGTCTGAGTACGAATATGTCCGAGTATGAATGTGTCCGAGTATGAACGTGTCTGAGTATGAACGTGTTCGAGTATAAATGTGTCCGAGTACGAATGTGTCTGAGTATGAATGTGTCCGGGTATGAATGTGTCTATGAATGCGTCCGAGTATGAATGTGTCCGAGTGTGATTGTGTCTGAGTACGAATGTGTCTAAGTATGAACGTGTCTGAGTATGAATGTGTCTAAGTATTATGAAGGAGAGTGTGGAGTAGGAGAGTTAGAAATTTACAAGACTACTGAGAGATGTTGCTAGAGAGAACATAAAACGTTGTGGATTTTTTTAATTCGTTCTACTTTGAACATCGAAACATATTACAGAACTTTTCACTCACTTGACCATCATCTTGTAGCAGCACTAGCAGTAAGTTATATGAGGCGGTAATAGTGTTAGAACCAGCAGTACCAGTATATAGGCCCTAAGCAGTAGAAGTTGCATAAATAGTATTAAAAGTATATGTAGGAGTAGAATTACCAATTATAGCAGTAAAAGTAATATAGCAATAAATGCATTAGTATCAATAGTTGTAGTAATCGTGGTAGTAGTAATAGTAGTAGTAGTCTTAGTAGCAGTAGTCGTCGTCGTCGTAGTAGTAGTAATAGTAGTAGTAGTCTTAGTAGCAGTAGTCGTCGTCGTAGTAGTAGTAGTGGTAGTAGTAGTCGAGGTAGTAATAGCAGTAGTAGTCGCAGTAATAGTAGTAGAAAATAACAGCACTAGATTGTAGCAATAATCGTTGAGTCTGTCAGCTTTTGAGAATTTTGTTGTTGTCAGTTACGCACGTGCACGTAATAGAACGAAACAGGTATAAAGTCAGACATGTGTGCTGCAAACTGTCTAAAGTTTATCTAGACTTGTAAAAAAGCTAAAGTATAATGAAGTCAGACATGTGTGCTGCAAACTGAGTGTGTCTTAAGTTTATCTCAACCTGTAAAGTAACTAAAGTCAAAGTCTAATGATTTAGTTCTCTTTTCTTTGTTATGTTCACAAACGCATTTCTTACTCCTGAATTTTAATCTGTGTGGTTGCCAGGAGCTCACCTGCAGACAAGTGCTCGCAAATTTGAAATACGAGTCGATATTTATTTTAGTTCTGTTTTAAATTGATGTTTTGCCTTGAGTAAATGTCAGAGGGATAACAAAGTGCATACAAGTGGTGAATATGTATACCATTTATTCGTCACTACCTTTGCACGTCAGGCATTGTGACGTAATAAACTAGCTCAAAGATATCACACAATTTTGATTGATAGGTGTGGTAGAGTAAATTTGTCTATCACTATTTCAATACTTAATTATTATATCTTTGTTACAGAGGTTAACGTGACCCGACCTTGGGCACTGCTTATGATGATATTTTTGGAGTACACAGCTCAGGTGGAGAATATAGTAAAACTTGCTGATGTCATCTAAATTGGTTTTATGTGGATGAGTAATTTTTATTATCCAATGGTTATAATTTACAAAGAATGAGACCAGCCAATGGGCTGAGATCAAAGTTTACTTTCTGAAATAATTCTATTCTCTAATCACTTTGAATTTAGTGTGGTTGAAAGTCTGGTCATGAAAGGCAGCCAACTTAATGGTGAGTTAACTGATTGATTGAGAGAGAATGGACTTAGAAATATTTCATGCATTTTGCTACTGATACGTTTTGCTTTCGTTTCATGTAGAGATTTATTATGTGAATAGACCATTACTCCTACAAGTACAATTGTGAATTATGATGTGTGTATTTTATGTGTTACACACACGACATTATTAATAGTGAACACATTCATAAAATAGTATATTATTGCGCTGTATGTATGTATCTGGCTAATAAATACTGTTGCAGAAAACTGTTAAGTTGAGACTCCAATGTAGGAAAGACTGGAATTAGAGATAAAAATCTGGAAACTTAGCATTTGTTCCCATATTATATTTTACAGAGCAGAAGCAGCCTTTTGCTAGAATTTCTGGAATTTCTAGAATTTCCTGGTTTATTGATTATAAACCACTATGAACATGGTAGATTTGAGAAATCTCTACCCCAGTGTGTACGTGTAAGGATACTCTGCACTCTGTTGATGTGTGACTGTAATGAATGTTCGACTACACCATACAAATTACTGGAATTTGCTATAATGTTGTTCTGCTTGAGGGAATTGAAATCATGAAGTCTCAAGTGTTTAGTCTCAAGAGGACAGTGGCGGCTCATGGAACATTCTACAGCATGCAAGAGGAACTCATAAAGAATTAACAATTATATTGTGAACAATAAACTTGTGACATTTTTACGAAAGTGCATAAAAAACTATTGCAGCATTGACTTGATGATGTTGTGTACAAACTATTGTAACTTATCTCTCATTAGCTCCATTTCTGTTCTCTGATAAATGATCCTGTGATTTATATTGACACTAATCTGCTGAATTAAATGTTAAGATATAAGACTGTATAAGCATTTAAATTATACTAATATGGTTTTGTGGACATATTGTTGTCAAATAATCTTTTCATTGTGTTAATTATTGGTATATTTTATTGTTGATTTAATAAATTTATTGTTAAATTTATTGACATTCCTTCACATATTGGTAACCTTATGTTGGAGAGGTAGTGGGTGGATGGGGGCTTGATAAATATAGATTAAAGACGGATTTATCTTCTCCTTTGGTAAGAAGTTTTCCACCTATGGAATACTGTGTGACAGTAAATGTTTGCCTTTAAAATTTGTGGAAGAGAGAAAACGTTTACAAAGCCCGCACATCCACCAAGTGAGAGAGACAAGTGGTGTCTTCTGGAGAATTATTAATAACATAAATTAAGATATTCATCACGTGACATTAGTTATAGATTGTTAATAATAATAATAATAATTTGTAAATGACCATGTCGAGTCTAATCACTACAGAACTGTAAATGACCATGTGGAGTCTAATCACTACAGAAGTGTAAATGATCATGTGGAATCTAATCACTACAGAACTGTAAATGGCAATGTGGAGTCTAATCACTACAGAACTGTAAATGGCCATGAAGCACTAAACACCAGTGAGCTGTAAACGCTGTACTGACCATTACAGAGATGGAAACGGTAAAGTGGGACTTAAGACTTGTTAATGGCAGTGTGATTAGCTGTGAATGTCAGTGTGGGACTAGATACTACTATGAGTGTCATTATGAGACGAGACTCGTGCGTGTTGGGAATGGAACTGTGGGATACACTACAGTGTCGTGAAGCTAGTGGACTAGTATACACTAGGGGCAAAGTCGGATTAACAACAGTATTAAGTTATTTCAGTACACGGGCACAACGTCCGCCTGTCTGTCCAGTTTTCGGACATCTGTAGGCATATGCTAACATGATTGGGAAAATTATTGCACTTTGGTTTTCCTGTCTGTCCAGTCTTCGGACATCTGTAGGCATACGGCTCAGTTGCTGAGAAAGCATATGAGATTGCATAGTGTAGCCTCATTTTGGTCACGAGTTGAACAATGTTCTTTCGGATGATGCTTTTAACTGTTTTCTCATTTTTCTAGACTGATGCACAGAAATGCACATAGGAAAATGATTGCAAACAAGCTCATTGCGCAACACACTTCCCCACTCTCAGTTCATTCATCTGTGGATGCATTACTCATTAAGTGCTTTACCAGTTCTTTCTGGGTCCTTCTCTCCATCATCTCAATGGCAATATAAACATTAGGCATTCTTTTGAATGTATCCAATCTTCGCCACGCCCACCCTCCCCACCCATCTAAGAACACATTCTACGCATAAACACAGAACCGCAATGTTCACAAGCAAATATGTTTTTAAAAAATTAAATAAAAATAATTTAAAATACTTCGTCAGGAGTAAACTGATTTTTTTTATTATTGATTCACCTTTGTTGACGCTGGATTATTAAATCAATTTAAAAGCCCTATTTTGCCGTCACAAAGATTCTATATTGCAAGCGTCAGCCAAAAGTAATTATTCTGCCACAATGGAGTGAAGGAAACATGAATTTTATCGATAGTGAAATCAATCCATAGCACAGTTTTCACCGTGAAGAAATCAATCTATCATAAACGCTGAGTTATGAAACCAAGTAAAACAACAATAAAGTGCAAATTAAAAATAAAAAATTCGTGAGAACATATCTTCACCGCAAGAATATTTATTCTACTTTACCTTTTCTCTCCCTACCTTTCTATTTATTTTTTCCCACCATCTGTATGTGTGTGTAAGAGAGAGAGAGGCAGTAAGCATTAGTACTGTGCGTGTCTTTGTGTGAAAGGGGGGAGGGAATCAGAATGCATGGTGTGTGTTTGTGTGAGAGAGAGAGATATCAAACACGCATATATTGTGTGCATGTTAGAGAGACAGAGATCATGAATAGCGTGTGTATGTGAGACAGACCTAAGTCAACCATGCATATGGTGTGTGTGTTTATGAGAGAGAGAGGCAAGAATATAGTGTGTGTGAGAGAGAGAGAGAAGAGAGGCAAGAATAGTGTGTGTGTGAGGCAAGTATATAGTGTGTGTGTGTGTGTGTGAGAGAGAGAGGGAGAGAGAGAGAGAGGCAAGAATAGTGTGTGTGTGTGAGAGAGAGAGGCAAGAATATAGTGTGTGTGTATGTGAGAGAGAGAGAGAGAGAGAGTGAGATGGGGAAACAGCATTCATGTGTATTTTGTGCGTGTCTGTGTTTGTTTTCGCATGCGTGCGATTTGTAAGAGTAAAAATTCACCTGACAAGTGTCAAATCTTGTTGACATCGAATTGATGTTTGTGAAATAGTGAGACCAGATGGTTTGTTTTGAAATGATGATTGTTTCTGTGTTGCGAGCCACTTTTGTGTTTTATGCAGTTCGCGGGAAAACCCAAAACAAGTCAATTATTTGTTTCGAGTGTGTATGGTGTATGGTGTATATGTGTGTGTATGTGTACGTGTGTGTGTGTGTGTGTGAGTGTGTGTGTGTGTGTGTGTGTGTGATTGTTATTATTTTGGCCACAAGGGAAAATTGGAACAATTTCAAATGCTAAAGTTCACGAAATACTCTATTATTTCTTCAGTACTAAGAATGCTAAGAAACAATGATGGCCATGCAGAGATGGGTGGGGGGTGGGGGTGAAAGTGGATTGATGTGACAAGGTTGGAGGTGGGTGCTGAAGGGACCAAAGTTGAGACATTACACTTTTTTCTAGCAATATATTATTATTTCATTATTATTTGTGTTTAGTTGTTGTTGCTTTGCTTCATTTTTGTGACCAATTAGTTTCTCAGACTTACACTCTTTATGAGTGTTTTTCTCACTTCCGAGTGGTGATAAGATGTTTGTTCACTTCCCAGTGGTGATAAGGTGTTTTTTCACTTCCCAGTGGTAACAACGTGTTTTGCAAACAGTCATCGAAAGAAAGCACAGCTAGTATAGATAGTGAGTTTTCACAACCTACACTGTAGTTCTTCAGTATTTTCCACATAATGCGTGTATTTCGGAGTGCTTTAGTACTTGTGGTTCTAGAGCACGATTTCTCAACCGGAGTTCCTCGAGAGGTCGCTAGGGGTTCTCCTAGAGGTCGTGAATGAAAAAAGTACCTATCGAGGTATAGTGCTTTTTATGCAGATATTTCCTGATGCCGGAACATTATTTCATGGGTTCAAGGGTTTTTTCAGTGTAAAAAGGTGAGAAAGGCTGTTCTAGAGTCGTTTTTTTTTTTAGTTAATCTATGGTTTCTACATGATTGTTTCTAACGTAAATGTGGTTCTTGGGTGCTTTACATATGACTATTTTTAATGCAAGAGTGTTTTTCACGTACACCTCAGTCACACAATCAATTGTTTATGCAAGAGTGTTTTCCATATGTGAGTGTGGTTCAAAAAGGATTTTTCCCCATTATCTTTGATTTATGCAGAAGTGTTTTTCGCATATCACATGATCTGGAATGTTTTTCACTTAATCTAGGGCGTTTATACAAGAGTGTTTTTCTACGTACATATGTACTTGAACGTTTTCGCATAATGTATAAGGTTTGTGTAAACGTGTTTGACATATATACCTTTTGTTCGTGATTGTTGTTCGCATAATTTATGTAAAAGTGTTTTACAGATATATATATATATAGAGAGAGAGAGATACCTTGATTCTTTAAAGTTTGTCACGGATACTACGCCCCTCAATGCTTAACACACATACTATTATAGTTCTTCATGGGTTTCCACACATACTAATTATAGTTCTTGATGGGTTTCTTCATATACTATTATAGTTCCTGATGGGTTTCCACACATACTATTATAGTCCTTAATGTGTTTCCAGACATACTATTATAGTTCTTGATGGGTTTCCACACATGCTATTATAGTTCTTAATGGGTTTCCACGCATACTATTATATTTCTTGATGGGTTTCCACACATACTATTATAGTTCTTGATGGATTTCTTCACATTCCATTGCTCGTGAATATTTTCCACATAAACTATGTTTATTATGTGTTTTCTATTCGCATTACATCTCTTTCAGTTTTCCACTATAAAGCTTGAGTTCCTTCGCACGCATTGTTGTTTTCAGTGGTTTCCAGTTTCCACATATACTGTAGTATCATGTTATAACGATCCACGCTCCCCTTCCCTAAAGCCAGATTAATACTCTGGCTTACTGCTGTAAAGGCAGCCTCCAGGAATACACTTTTATTGTTCCTAAGCAACCAGCTCAGAAATAGAAACCTTGCGAATTCTGAGACAAAATTAATATGCAGTTTGCAAAAGCATGGTGATGACATTTAAAGATGCATACTTTGTAACGACTTTATGGTGGCATTTCAAAACTAACACATGTTGTCATATTATTAGCGGGGAGGGCGATTAAAATTCCCCCACAATGTAATGCAAGCATATTGGAATTATACTTAATTATGTATGGTTACTATTGTGGAATTTAAATGTGCACACGATTTAATTTCGTGAGGGGGGAATGCCTTGTAACACTCTTATGAAATTTTTAAAATGTGCACACGTTTTAATTTCGTTAAGGGGCAGTTCAAATATGCATACCTAGTAACACTGTTATATTGGAATTTAAATGTACACACGATGCGACTGCCACTTTAATGGAATGCCGATAAATACAAGCTGAAACGCCAAGCTGGGGTGGAATTCAAATAAGATCACATTCTAAGAAGGAAATACCATGCTTTCCTTTGAAACGTCACTATAATTTATCACTCTGGGGGGGGGGTGGTGGTGTTGCAGCTATATCAGAATGCAAAACATAGGGAAACAAATGGCGCATGTATTTACTTTGTCGTGTTCTCGAATTCATCATCTCGGCACTAAAATTAGTGTTCAGCTTTAATATTAACGTTCAAGCATTTTTTTTTATTTATTCTTTTTTTTAAAGTGTATTGCATTCATCAGGACTTAAGTTGGCATGTACTGGGGCTGGCTTCAAAGGCACAACGTGCTGCATTGTGCTGGTCTGATATTATCCTGCAAAAGGGACTTAACTCCATTTATCCTACGTCTCTACTGTTCATGAAGCCGTCGCGGCCAAAGGTCGCGATGTCAACAGAGTGCATCAGGCAGTTGAAAACGGTTATTGTTGTTGTTGGCTCCGGACACCTTGCAATAAATTAGTCTTAAATGTAAAGAAGTCGATGTTTGGCTGAAAAGAAAATGTATTACAATGTAGGGATTCGGGCTTTGTTTATCGTAGGTCAGTTATGCTCAAATCTGTTTTAAATATAAGAACAGCTCTATACACGCCAAAGAATCACACTTGTTACCCTGCGAGGTCTTAGCACAGCTCAGCACGCGACAAAGCGTGCTCAAAGTTCACATATGTACGGGTCTTTGCACAGCTCAGCACGCGACAAAGCGTGCTCAAAGTTCACATATGTACGGGTCTTTGCACAGCTCAACACGCGACAAAATATGCGCAAAGTTCGCATAATGCCGATCGAACGTCGTTTTGACCTTTGCTTGGAATACATATGTTACATTTTTCAAATGTTTTACATGCCCGTCTAAGCAGGATGACGTCACAGATTTAGATAGCTACAACAATCTTTTTGTTGCAGACTGTCCATGTAAAATCGTGGATGAAAATAGTGTATGTATCCATAATTGTAAAGGTAAAAATCGTGAATTAAAATAGTGTGTATGTCCGTGACTTGTAAAGATAAAATCGTAGATAAAAATAGTGTATGTGTCCATCGCTTGTAAAGGTAAAAATTCGGGATTTCAAATAGTGTGTATGTCCATACAATAAAATCGTAGCTGAAAATAGTTGTATGTCGACAGCTTGTTAAGGTAAAATCGTGGATGAAACTAGTGTGTGTCCAGAATTTGTAAAGGTTAAAATCGTGTATGAAAATAGTGCGTGTCCAGAATTTGTAAAGGTTAAAATCGTGTAGGAAAATAGTGTATGTGTCCAGAATTTGTAAAGGTAAAATCGTGTATGAAAATAGTGTATGTGTCCAGAATTTGTAAAGGTTAAAATCTTGTATGAAAATAGTGTATGTGTCCACAGCTTCATTCATGTGCTGTGTCTTTTGATGATTTGTGCATCGCATTCAATTTTCTTTTCTCGGGAGTTTCTTTGAATAGAATGTCGGACATATTGAAGGCGTTGGTGTCTATTTTAAGGCATGTGATGTATTTCTACTTGCTCGGGTTCCTGCAAGCTTGGCAAGGTCGAGGTCAGAAAAGTTTGAAAAAAATCATATTTATTCGGATTAATAAGATCTTTTGTGCGGTGTTTTTTAATGGTTTTTTTTGCAAGGTATTTGTTTTAGGTGTTTTGCTTCTTTAAATTAATATATTCTTGTTTTTATTCATTACTTTTATTGTTACAGTTAAGCTGTGGATATAGTTGCTTCGCAAAGAAGAAGATAGATGTCTTCGGCTGTACCGAAAATTAGCAGATCCTGTATTTCTGGCTCCTAAGTGTCTATTATTCAGGAACTGTTGCCCCTATTTGTAGGGTGTTCTAATTCAGTTGTCTTGATATTGTTTTGCAACTAACTTTATATAATCTTTGTTTATGTCCTAACTCTCCAGTCAGGAACGTTTGCAAAGTCCCAAGATTTGGTATTCATTGCAGACGTGATTAATGCCAAATCAAGAGCCTCGAGCTGTCCAGAAGTATAACTGTCATGGGCTGGACGCTGCTGGTAGGTTGCTTGCAAGTGTAAACGTGTCGGGGTGGGTGGGAGGTGATTGTCATTTTATTATCCATTCTTACAGAAAAGTGGTATTACCATATGTACAAGTTATCTGCGGTGAAAACGTTTTGGCTACGGGCGCTTGCAATACTGTTAGCATTCAACATAATTTTTTTTCTACCATAACATTGTATTATTTATCAGGAATGTGTGGAATGCTTTTTTAAAATAATATATATGTGCGGGGCGTATTTGCGGACGAATAGTGAGTGAGTGAGTGAGTGAGTGAGTGAGTGAGTGAGTGAGTGAGTGAGTGAGTGAGTGAGTGAGTGAGTGAGTGAGTGAGTGAGTGAGTGAGTGAGTGAGTGAGTGAGAGAGAGAGAATAATTTGTTAGCGAATAATAATAATGTTAAGAATATGATGACTGGATTCAGAAGGGAAATGACTGATCGACAGGGTGGTCTAAGTAAATGAGTGAATGATAGGGTGATTTGTGAGTGAGTGAGTGAGTGAGTGAGTGAGTGAGTGAGTGAGTGAGTGAGTGAGTGAGTGAGTGAGTGAGTGAGTGAGTCTCTAAATTATTTATAATATACCGAATAGCAGATTGTCTGCTTGGTTAGTTCATGAACTGATAGTCTTTGACCTCTTGTTGAATTCAGAAGCTGACTATTAAATGATGCCACAAATAAACAGCTGACTTAAAATTATTTCACAAATAAATACAGTAGCAGACTATGTAATAATATTAAAAAAACCCAAACAAATAGCTGACTATTAAATTATAACACAAATAAATAGCTGATTAATGGATTCATAAACTTGAAGAAATGTGTGTTACTTAAAATTCAGAATGCTTTTTTACTGCTGGCTGTTATGGTGTGTGCGTGTGAGTGTGTGTGTGTGTGTGTGTGTGTGTGTGTGTGTGTGCGTGTGCGTGTGTATGTGTGTGTCCGTCCGCGCACGCCAAAAGTGTATATACAAAAGTGTAATGTGTGCCTACTTGTATTTCAGTTGTTACCGTTGCTTGGAAAAGGGAGAGAGAGTGGTACGTCTTTCAGAGTGGGATTAAGACTGCTTAATTTACCAGGCATGTAAAGGTCTGGAAGTGTGATAACAGTTAACCTGCAATCAGACACAAATTATTTCTCTACTGAAGACAGAAACTGGCTTTTAAAAGGAGACGGACGGGCAGTACAAATTTGCAGCGTGTTTGTTTTTAGCTAAAATCTAGGATGACATTCAACCTGTGGCAGCCAGGGTTTAAACAAGGTGGGCAATTCCAACAGGTTGTCTGCTGTCAGTTTCTGCTTTTGGTTCATTATGTGGAAGACTGCTTTTACTGCTAGATAAATTATAGTGTGACGTCTTGCTGGAGTTCTTGTTAAAAACGTTTTTCATTGCTGACTTTTATAATGTCATGAGGTGATTTGAGATACGTCCATTCATCTGCACTTTCGATGTACGTATTAATTTGATTAATCGTAACGTACATTTTGAGCATAAAGATCTGTTTTTCAATATTGTTTTAATATTTTTTTTATTAATAATAAGTTTGTAGTTATAATATGTGTATGTGCGTTTGTGTGTGTGTGTGTGTGTATGTGTGTGTGTGTGTCTGAGAGAGAGAGAGAGAGAGAGAGAGAGAGAGAGAGATAACAAAAATAGATGGCACTGTGGGGGAAAATTGACATACATACCAAAATTATAATTGTGACGGTATAAGGGGTAGTCCCCTGAGTTGGAAGAAATGCTCCGAGGCAAATGATTTCATCAGTGAAGTCTGGAATAGAATTTACCATCTTTGGCTTACAAATACCTTTCTTCTTCTGGATCTGCAGAGATGCCATGGTGCCATTAAGAAAGAGAGAGAGAGAGAGAGAGAGAGAGAGAGAGAGAGAGAGAGAGAGAGAGAGATGATTATTAATGCTAGAGGCATTGAAAAATGTTACGTTTTACATGCTGAGGAGAGGTGTTTTGTTTTGGACACAAGGGCGGCTGGCTGTTTCTTAATTTATTAATCCATTTATTATTGTGTGGTATTCCTGGCAAGACAACAAGGTTTCTGAAATCAAAAGAGGTTCCAGTTGTGGAGTAATGGATATGTGTGATATGAGTGTGCACATAATTGAATAACCTATTCTAATGAGAGCAACACGCGACTGACTTGAAATGCGCCAACGCTGACAGACTTTCGGAAAGGTCATGCACTTTTATTCTCACACTCAAACCATTCCTCTCTTCACTTTACTGTCGTAATACTTTGTCGTAATATTTTGATTTGTTTGTTTTACTCTTTCACAATATTCGTCATATTCGAATACAGAAAATCTTTTTAATGAAAAATACTCTATTATTTCTTTCTAATAGACAATATAGGTTGTTGCTAAAAGTAGGTCACGTGTACTGTCGCCATGTTTCTAAACGGATGAACAGTTCATCCGTGTGATGATTTGTTGCAATGATGCACACTACACAGTGCTTGTCGAGTGTGTGATGATTTGTTGCAAATGACGAACGTCACGCAACATTTGATTATTTGTTTCAAATAAAGAATGTCACACAGCATATGATTGTGTGATGATTTGTTGCAAATGACGAATGTCACACAGGAGGATTGTGTGATGTTGAAAAGTATGCATAATACAGGGACAAAGTAATTATGACACACCGAGTATTATTTGGAAAAGACTTTGTGATAGAGAGAAGTATACTTGCTCTGCTAATTATATGAATGCGCTGTACAAGGTACACATGTTGGTGTCGTCGATGTGTAAAAGTGTACATAAGGTAGTGATATGATAAGTAGAATTAGACTTATTGTTATGTATAATAACTTTGTGATGTGTAAGAGTGTACATAACATAGTGATATGATAACTAAAATTAGACTTATCGTTATGTATAATAACTTTGTGATGTGTAAGAGTGTACATAACATAGTGATATGATAACTAGAATTAGACTTATTGTTATGTATAATAACTTTGTGATGTGTAAGAGTGTACATAACATAGTGATATGATAACTAAAATTAGACTTATTGTTATGTATAATAACTTTGTGATGTGTAAGAGTGTACATAACATAGTGATATGATAACTAAAATTAGACTTATCGTTATGTATAAAAACTTTGTGATGTGTAAGTGTGTATATAACGTAGTGATATGATAATTAGAATTAGACTTATTGTTATGTATAATAACTTTGTGAATGACACAATAATGCTATCATGATACTTTTGAATAGGAAGAGTTTGTTCGGTATCTATGATGGCATTGGAAAGATTTTATCTAGTCTTGTACCGGAAGTGTCATTAAGATGATTTAGAAAAAATAAAAAGTTTGCTACTAGCTAAAAGGCTATTTGGGATTGGTGAAGAATGTTGCACGATAACAAATTTATTATTATGTATTGTTAGCCGTTTCTTACTTTCTTAATCTGAAAAGCTTGCTAGAATTTGCACGTGGAAGGTGAACGAATCATGAAGACTCTGAACAAATGGAGACCCTCATCAGGCTAGTAATTTCAGACGGTCTCACGGAGTGATAGATAACAATCCCAAAAAGAATTCATTGTAAATTACTAATTCTAGAATCAATAAGCATTAGCATTCGACAAGGTTCAGTCCACACACAGAGGGAAATATTGCATAGAGTTATGATATTAAATTTTATTTAAAATGATAATGTTTAAATATTAATAAATATTCATAATACCGTCAATTGCTGATTAATAGATAGAGGCATGAACAGAGGGTTGGTTGCTTGCTTGATTTTAAATATTCATAAATATTCATAATACCATCGATTGCTGATTAATAGATAGAGGCATGAACAGAGGGTTGGTTGCTTGGTTGGTTGGTTGCTTGGTTGGTTACTTGCTTGGTTTCGGTTTGTTGGTTTTTATGGATGGAGGGAGAGAGGAAAAGGGGAGGTAGAAAGAGCGGACGGGTAACAATTAGTAAGACACCTGCCTTCCTAGCAGCCTTTTCCTGGAGGCTTTTCCCTAGGTACCGCAAAGAAAACTCGGTGGGAAGGCTTGTTTGCATGAAAAGGTAGCTATTTTAAGTGTCTCTAAACAACGGAAATTGCATTTGATCAAGGACCCAAGTCGTGCTTCGTCTTAACGTAATCAACAGTCGTCGCATGAATTTGTGATGCGAATGTAAAACGAACTGGACATCGACATGAATATTTTAGAGAGAAACAAAAACATTAGGAAGTGAAAGAGAGAATGCATTGCACACAAATAAAATTTATCGCAGAGGCTTGTCTTCCTACAAGATATGTGTGTACTTGTGACTTGTGGTGTGTAAATAACAACGAACGGACACCTTTTAGTCTTTCACAGAAAATGTCCAATGGATTTTTCTATGTAACCCATGGATAAAAAGACTTTAGACTTAACTACATGTTACAAATTTTGCGTGCGCGCACACAGAGAGGTATGTGAGTTGGTGGGGGGGGGAGAGAGAGAGAGAAACACACAGGAAGAGAGAGAGAAGCGAAGGAGTGAAGAAACAAAACGAAATAGAATGGTTTGAACGTTAAATAGAGAAAAATGTTAAACTTGAGAATACTTAAATACACTAATGACAATGTATTTACAGCCGTCTAGAAATATAAAATATCTATGAGTTAATGTTCTGTTTAATGAATAGGGTAATGTGTATATATGTATATGAGAGAGAAAGAGTGTGTGTATGTGTTTGTGAGTGTGTGCGTGTGTGTGTGTAAGGTGTGTGTGTGTGCGTGCGTGCGTGTGTGTGTAAGGTGTGTGTGTGTGCGTGCGTTCGTGTGTGTGTAAGGTGTGTGTGTATGTGTTTGTGAGTGTGTGCGTGTGTGTGTGTGTGTGCGTGTGTGTGTGTGTGTGTGTGTGTGTGTGTGTGTGTGTGTGTGTGTGTGTGTGTGTGTGTGTGTGTGTGTGTGTGTGTGTGTGTGTGTGAAATTTACATAACGACATGGACCGTTATTCTTGCTTTCATTTAATCCATTCTTGTGGGCTGCCTTTTGAATTTTTTAAATGTTAGACTGAAGCAAATTGATCGCACAACTACGACTGTTCTTGAAAATAAATCGCAATTCATCCACTACATTGTTTCTTAACGTAATTTCTAATTCATTTCATTTTTTCTTAAATTCGACAAGATCACGTATCGAAAGGCTACATTTTAAACATATTCATTTAACTTCTTGTTCTTAATATATTTTTTTCTATTTTTTCTTTCCTTCTTTTTCTTAAATTGCGTTTTATCCAAGCACAAAAGTGACAGGACGTTAAGAGACGATCTAATGCAGCTCATTGAAACTGTCAGCGGGAAGAGCGGAAGTTGTTCTCATGGATGGAAACGAGGGCGATATGCGCGTGTCACGTGCAGTGGCGTTGTCTAGGCTTGCGCATGCGTAACGTTTGACAGTTGACAGAAAATCTCTACGTCTGGCTACTTTTAAGCGTGGCATTCGCGGGTCAGCCTTTTGCCCCCAATAGTTTACCCCTTTTATCCTTCCACCCCCACTCCACCCGGAATGGTCAATTAACGAGAAGACAAAAGTTGTCGAAAATTTCGACTGACAGTTCCATCCTGTTGCTTGTTTGCTTTTCTTCGACCTTCCTTTTGAGGTGGCAAAGTGCACAGGTTTAAAGGTAAGGCTGCCAATTATTACAGATATCAAAGACCAAAAAGACTGCAGACGAAATGTATGAAGCTCGACAAAGAATTAGAGGAATGTCGCTATTTAAAGTGGGGGGTGGGGAGAGAACGAAAAGAAATGAAGTCATCAATACTTAATGTCAAGCGAATCAAAAGGTTTAGCGTGATAAAATAGCGCTCAATAGCTTTATTATAGGCTCTTTTGATTCTGACAGTGCAAGCCAATGTCAGTCAATACGGTAGATGTTGATGTGGTGGTGGTGATGGTGGTGGTAAAGATGGTAGTGATGGTGGTAATAATCTGTTCTATTCTGTACCGTACATACCCCGGTTTTAATTTAAATATAATAAGTGTAGGTAAAGCTTACAAATTGAGCATATACAGAATACTGCCGGATTTACAAAAGAAATGTGATGAATAAAGTAATATTATAAAGCAATCAGTAAGGAATTATGGTGCATTCAATCTTTCAATGCGCATTTTCAAAAGTGCACTTTCTGGCGGCGCAGCCGTAACGTCTAGTCCTTCACGTCCAGGTAAAGTCATGTCAGTTAGCAATGTTGAAGTTGTTTTTCCTTGAGAAGAGCTGGTACTGTTTTCCCATTCTTTAATTTTTAAAAGTAAGTTGTTCTTTTCTGAGTTTCTGATTGTGACCTACATAACAATAGATTTATTCTTAAATGCAGTTCTGAATTGTCAAAACAAGGATGTAAACATTACATATTCTAAAAGTATTGCATAGTTACTTCCCTTTATGTGACAGTGTTAATTTATTTATTTCTATCATTAAAATGAATGTTCATGTATGCATACTTATTTTTATAGTGTGAGTGTGTGTGTGTGTGTGTGTGTGTGTGTGTGTGTGTGTGTGTGTGTGTGTGTGTGTGTGTGTGTGCATGTGCGTTTGTGTATGAGTATGTGTGCGTGAGTAACTATGACAGTCTTAAAGTAGCCAAATTCCTCGTCATTATATATATTTATTCAACACGGTCCTCCGACTCCAAGTTAGATGAATTGTAACTTGACAGGTAGCAGTGGCAGATGCGCAATCACCGAAGTCAGGTATGAACGCCCGTTACGCCGTTCATCTACCACAAGGAGAGGGGGTGGGGTGTACCGGGACCCCTTGCATCAGCCTTAGATGCACATGGTTACTTAACCTTTGGGCCTAAAATCCCACATGAAATCGTCCTAACACGACCTTCTCTCGGAACCCGCTGGGAGAGGACTCGGCTGTCCCCTGCGAACAGTGCTAGGGTGTCAGAGCCGGAAGCGGCTCTGGCCCCAGTGTCGTCAGTGTCCGGAAGTTTGGTGGTGGCAAACTGTCACTGGCACTGCGCACCCTGCCTAAAGAACGAAACATTCGTGACCTCATCATGAGGCGGCTTATGTAGAGGAAAGGGCAGACACATTTGAAACTACCAAGAGAACGAATTACGGAGTGAAGATCCTATGAAATTTACGCTGGGCGCCGACCTCTTACCAATGGATAGAGTCTTCTTGCGGGCTCCCACAGGGGAAGCTGTGAACGCTTCCTCGGGTGGTGGGGATGGATTATTCAATCAGCCTTTGGGGATGGCATAGGGCTACTGGGGAGGGGGAGAGGCAGTGGAACCACATCTAATGGTGGTGGTGGGAGAACATCACGTTAGGAGGTGTGATGATCCCTGCACGGGGAGAGACGGGGGATCGCACAGGATAATGTTTTCTCTGATGAAGAACCAAACACTCGAACAACTTACTGGACAAGCAGTGATGGTGTTAACATCGACCGAAATACCCGTACCATCACGCGTGTAACCAAGAAACTCGGGACAGACAATTCAAGGGCAGGTAGCTGGGCTGAAACCAGTTATAGCGATGTAGATGATCAGGCGGGACTTTTAAACCCTGTCACTACCACACCCTGGGCCTAGGGGTGAGTCCTGCATGCAAACTGGACTTCACTAGCACTAAATTTCTTAGAGATCAAGCCCGTAAAAAGGACATGAATTTGGTTCTCAAATACCAGTGCTGTGGCGAGTCATGGGACAAACTCCGCAGCGTGAAGTGCCACAACCCGCGAAGCAAGGGAGTTTGCAAACGTGGGATTCATTTCAGGTTCTTGTGCGAAGTGTGTGGACCTAGGGCAGCAACACTCTCTGGACTAAGCCAGCACCGGCGACACCAACATCCGAGTCAGGCCAATGACTACCGGATTACTCACATGGGAGACAAAAAGAAAAGAGCGCTTGACGGTCGCCACCCCACACACCACAACTTGATCAGGGAACAGTAGGATGACACGCCAATCTTATCTATGTCGCCATGATGCCGCTGCCCCTGAAGCCAGGCCAGCTGAGCCGATAAATAGGTAGCCTATCGCCAATGCGGCCGAAAGGCAGCTAGATGGTGGAGGAACGCCGGCTCAAAAGACTGTCCCATCAGTCGCAGATATGTAAACCCGACCCTCAACGCTGTCCCATCAGTGGCCCGGAAACGTATGGTAGGCCAAGCATGATGGAATGAACAATCGAGAAAACTCTGATTGATTTATTGCTGCTGGAACTGCATAATTACATGTGTATTAATATGCATGGGAGCGAATATTTGTGGCAAAATGGGTACACGTTTACCTCAAAACAAATTGCATTCAAAACAAAGCAAACACAGTTCATCGAACATTTGGCGAAAAGGAATCGGACAGCACTGCCCGTAGCCGAAGTGTCAGAGGAAAGTAATGATGGAGGTCAGCTAGCTGGAGCTGAACCGCAAGTTCCGCTGAACCGTGATATGTGGCAACAGTGGTTGTCGAACCTGAAAATTGGCGAAGACAAGCTGGCTGAGAGGGCAGTGTCTGGAAAAGTCGAACCTGTCTTGGTGCAGCAAGAAGATCACGATACTGGGAGCTAGTGGAAGACATCTTAGCATTAGTCCTGAAAGATTACAGGCAAACTAAAACTAAACGGGTGGGAATACAAGAGGCAAGAATATGCCAGGCAGAAGAAAAGTTCGAGAGAGAGGAGATGCACAGGACGCAGAGACCGTTTTGCTGCTCTGCAGCAGAAATGACAGGCAAATCGAAAAATGGCGATTAATTGTATTGAAATATTGAACCCCCGAATACCACCTCAATCCCTTGCAAGACAAAATAAATGCAATGTCTATTTCAACTCTTAAAGGCCTCTCGCAAATGGTGAGGCAAATGACTAACAAACTGTCTATGAAAACATGATGCAAAATACATTTTCTGCCCTATGAAAACATGATGCATAATACATTTTCTGCCCTATGAAAACATGATGTATAATACATTTTCTGCCCTATGAAAACATGATGCATAATACATTTTCTGCCCTTGCATAATACATTTTCTGCCCTATGAAAACATGATGCATAATACATTTTCTGCCCTATGAAAACATGATGCAAAATACATTTTCTGCCCTATCCACGCACGGTAAAACAAGGTAGTATAACAGCTCCAGGTCACATTTACTTAGTCACGCCTGCATACCATATCATTTCACGTGATACGATAATGCAAAACGGCTGCTTCCTTGACTGTTACAGGATTCAAAGAAAGCAACAGTGATTTCTCAACACAACTGACATTCCTGTAAAGGCCTGACGCTTTTCTCTGTTAAAATAATCTGTGGATTCGGTATTACACAAATATTCCTGCAACCCGGTAAATCTCGATCACCCTGCTCATGTCTCCCTCTGTAATTGTCGCCATTTTCTTTCTCCATTTTTATTTTGTATTTTCAGCGCCTCGTGATTCGATGGAGGTTTACTACTGGATACGACATTCTGACGTCATTACGAATGTCTTAAGTAAAACAGAAAAGTTTGTAAACCGTGAGACAGTTACATAAGACGTGTTATATGGATGCTTTCGTAAGACATTTGTCCACCCATGACCTTTCCAACCGAACAATATGAAGACAGTGCAACGCTGTAACCGATTGGATAGCCCTTGCACAGTTTTTAAGAACTTTCTTCATTAACGCAATCCTGTGTACTTCTTGTATAGATTTTTTTCACGAAAAGTCCTCTCCCCCACCTCCCACATTTCACTATATCTGTTTACGTTTTCTTTTTCTTTCAAAATAAAATTTCATTCTTACCAATCATTTCAGTGTTTCTACATCCGTGCTTACACTGTCTTGCTCTTAAGCACCGTCACATTTCACTTCTTTTTAGTATATTTCATCAGCTGTGTATTTATAGAACAAACAACAACAACAACAACAACTACAACAAAAACAATAACAACAACACTGATGAACGCATCTGGCTCACGTCATTTGAGTTAGAAAACATTACCTGCTATAGAAAATTTTAATGTCTAATCACTTGAATTTGGTGTGACAAGAAGTCCAGTCTTGAAAGGCAGACGTTAGCTTAATGGTGAGTTGACTGACTGGTAGAGAGACTTAGAAATAATTCATGCATTTTTGCTATTGATATGTTATACTTGCTTTATATATATATTTATATGTTCCAGGAAAGACTTGAATGTAAATAAGAATGGAGTTAATAAGGAATAAATCTGGAAATTCAGCATTTGTTCCCTGATTATACTTTTAGAGAGACAAGCAGCCTTTTATTGTGTGATATGAATCTTCTGGCTTATGGATTGTAAACTGATATGACCATGGCATGCATGGGAAGCATTTATTGCAGTGAGTAAGTGTAAAGGAATATACTCCTTTGATATATGGTGGCAAGGTATGCTGACTACCTCGAGCAATTTCTGGTGCAGGGAAGTTCTTGGAAATTACTACAATTGTTGTTCTGTTTGAGCATTAATTGGTATGGTGAAAAAAGCGCCCAGGTTAGCTTCAAAAGAAAAGCAGTGTGGGTGTCAGTGTTTTCAACTTGAGGAGAGAGACACATGGAGTTAACATGGACAATATCTGCTGCAAAAGCACAAAAGACTATTGAGACACTGGTGAACCAGGTTACATAGAAACTATTATCACTTACTTCTAATAACTCCATTTCTGTTCTCTGATAAGAATTATCCTGTGATTTGTAATGACATTAAATTGTAGGATTGTATTTTAGGATATAAGAGTGTGTAGTGTATAAAAATATTTGAATGTGGTTTCATGGAAGTATTGATGTCAAGTGATCTTTTTCATTGTATTTGTTATATATATATTTGATTATTGATTAATAAATTCATTGTTAAATTTATTGACCTTCTTACTTATATTGATAACCTTATGTTAGAAAAAAAAGTGGGTGGATGGGGGCTCGCTAAATATAGATTAAAGATGGATTTATCTTCTCCTTTAAAAAGAAGTTTTCCACCTACGGAATATTGTGTGATGGTAAATGTCTGCCTTTAATGCTGTAGAAGAGAGAAAACATTTCAGCGCATGCGTATTCGCCAAGTGAGAGAGACGACTGATATCTGCTGAGAATTACTAAGAACATAAATTAAGATTCTCATCACTTATAATTAGTTATGGACTAATAATTAATTAATAATAATAATAACCATTAATTAGATGGTGCTGGTGTCACACTAAGTTATATTTAGACAACAAACATTTGTTGTAAACTAGATACATTAATATTAAAGTAATATTTCTGCACTCGATTTATTTCACTAACATCTACTCGCAAAGTCATAAAATGTCAAGCAATCATTCGTGGAGCCAGATAAGATATGATGAGATATAAGTTTATGTTAGACAGACAGACAGACAGACAGATAGATAGATAGATAGATAGATAGATAGATAGATAGATAGATAGATAGATAGATAGATAGATAGATAGATAGATAGATAGATAGATAGATAGGTAGGTCGGTAGGTAGGTGGGTAGGTAGGTAGGTAGATAGGTAGATAGGCAAGCAGGCAGGCAGGCAGGCAGATAGATAGATAGATAGATAGATAGATAGATAGATAGATAGATAGATAGATAGATAGATAGATAGATAGATAGATAGATAGATAGACAGACCGACAGATAGATAGATAGACAGACCGACAGATAGATAGATAGACAGGTATACTTAGTGTACGTGTGCATAATATTGATGCATGCCAAAACACACATGAAATAATGTACTTCTCTACTTAAGACAGTGTGATGAACTCAATGCTTGCGATTACGTGGAGAAAGATGTTACGAAGGCGGGAGTGTATCTGTCTGACTCATTGAATGAGTTAGTGAGTTGAAGGAGTGACCGTACCTGTGTGACTCACTTAATGAGTAAATGAGTTAGTGGCAGGAGAGAGCATACTTATCTGACTCACTGAATGAGTTAGTGACTTGCAGGAGAGAGATATCTGACTCACTGAATGAGTTGCAGGAGGGAGCGTACCTGTCCGACTCACTGAATGAGAGAATTAGTGAGTTGCAGGAGGGAGCCTATCTGTCTGACTCATTGAATGAGTGAGTGGCAGGAGGGAGCATACCTCTCTGACTGACTGAATGAGTGAGTGAGTTAATTATGAAAAGTCACTTGGCAAACTGGAATATTAACATACTGATTGATTGACTGATATAGCTGACTTACTCTCTGACTGATTAGTCGAATGATTACTAGATTGATTGATTGATTGATTGAGGTCATTGTGACGATGTGTGACAAATTCTGTGTCATGACCTCGTGACCCAATTGCTCGTTTCAAAATTAAATTTTTGAACGGACCTTTGTTGAAATTCACCCGTGATACATCAGTATCTAGAAGCTTCTAGCAAGGTCGGATTGTTGCATAACTTTAGGCCAGTGTCCAGCACCTTCGAGATCAACAACATACCACGTGAACGGTCACGTGATGCGTTCAATGCAGTTTCATAAAAATGATCATAACGCGCCAAAACTCTCACTCACTTCCAGACCGGCAGACACACCAGGCAGCTTTAACATAGCTCCGTCCCGCCGCCATACCAGAGTCGTAAGAGAGTCGAAGATGAACCCGCGCTAGAGCAGTAAAATCTACTTTTAAGAGGTAACAATAACACGTCTACTTCTTACAGTATCTATTGCATTTATTGATTGTATTTTGTAATTGAATTGATGTATGTATTTTGTGCAGCTTAGCGCTATTTTAGCCAAAGCACGTGTTTCGATGTAAAAGGACAAATCTAAAAGTTATTGTATATAAATTATTGTAACCTTTTCTTATCTTTAGTTTATATAATCTTAAATTCACTAGTGCCGCCAGTATGTCTGTGCACGTGGTGAATTCTTCTTTGTAATTCAAATTGTTCTTGCATATAATTTTTCGTGTAAAATTGTAAAGCATTCATGCTTCATTTTGAATTAATCCTTTGTGTGAATTCCAATTTTTAATGCTGTAAATATTTGGGAATTCATACGTTCGTGTAACGTTATATGTAACACGCACGTGGACCACAATGTATATTTAAATATAACTATATTTGAATTGTAAACGACACGATAGTCAAAGATTCTAAATTCAGAACCTTAAACAAAGAAACATGTGCTTGGGTTTTGCGAATATAGACGCAAATAGTTACAGAGCCCAAATCCTTTGTTTCAGCCGGGTTCTTCTTATGTTATTCCTCTCTACCTTCGTACTTCTTGAGTCGTACACCGACTCGGGCGTCTTCATGACCCATACGTAAAAGTACATCGTGTTAACTACGGTTAACGATCGTCGCAAGTACATTAGCGATGCAGTAATTGAGTGGACATTGACTGTTATGCTATGCGGTACTGACGATGAGCCAAAGGATGTGGACCAGTTCTAACCAGTTGAACCCCACATGCGACCAAGAGTGTAGTTAAGTATATCTACTAGGGTCCAGAATCAAGTGACTATTTGGCAACAGAAAAGCAAATTCTCGTTAGAACTTTTAACCAGGACGGTAAATGAGAGAACAACGCTGTGTAGAATTAAGACGTCGTGTCGTAATTAATCGTTGCTGTTAATTGTTAAACTTATTAAATCTATTTCATTTTGTTAAGAACCTCTTTTTGTAGTAAATTGTATGCATATAGACCAAATGGGATTGGATGGGGGCTGTCTGAGCTAAACGAATGACGTAATGAATGCATATGAATCTAAGAGAGTTTTTAACGATTTCCAATCTAGCTAATGTACGCAAATTATCAGTTTCGTAAATCTGTGATCTAGACTACAAAGATGCATTTTTAATTTAGTCGAATGATGATTTGAGCAACCAGTCTGTTTAGGTTAAACGAGAGAGAATTAATTTAAATAGTAAATTAAAGTTCTATAATTTCCTAAGCAGGGTCTTTAAATAAATACTGGAAACGTAACAAGTGGTGCCTCGTCCGCGGATTGATATGTATTAAATTGTAACATTTTTTATACATAGGGCGTATCATATCTTTAGGAAACGAACTTCGGAGAATTGCCAATATTCTATTGATTCAGGATTGTTGAAATATTTATCTTGCTTTTGTTGTGACATGTGCATGTATTCTTTTGCAGAGTAGCGTGCATGTTAGTTAATGTTGATATATTTAAGCGTAGTTAAATATGTCATGTTGGCTATTGATGATTTATTTAGTATTGTGTTACTGGATACTTCATTGTAAGAGGTCGACGTGTTATACCGCCAGCTAGGAGAGTTATCGGTAGTAACAGACTTCGGACTATTATATTTAGGGTGCTAAGTATAATGTGTAATGTTGTATGGTTGGAGCCGTGACATTACGAAAGCCTTGGAGACAACAGATTGTAGCCAAGCAGGTGAACGTGTAACCAACGCGTAATTTATTTCGGAAGGTGTTCTGAATAAATTCAATAATTTTTGTAAGGTCGTAGCCTAAAAGTTATTGTGGGATAAAAGCGGAGTTTTATCGCCTACGGTTAGATACACAATCACGAGAGATATTTATTGTAGCCAGACGCGCTAAATAAATAAGATGGACATTTCGGAACGGATCGAGTCACGGCGACTCGAGGCTTTGAAGGAAGCAGAGAGAGAGAAAGAAAGAGAGAGAGAGGAAGAGGAAAGAGAGGAACGCGAATTCGAGGCGGAACACGCGAAAGTGTTAGAACGAATAAAACTCGATGGCGCGTTAGCAATAGAAAGAATAAAACTCAATCACGCGTTAGAAATGAAACAGATCGAGTCAAGGCAGGCCGAGGCTAGAGAAAAACTAGAACGCGTTAAGGCCGAGATGGAAAGGTTAGAGATAGAAGATGATCACCTTACGACTTTAATAAATCTAAGGATCGATGAACAGAAGAACAGTGTAGGGAGAGTACAGCTCAGGGAGATTCTAAAACGCGAACAAGAAATAGGCATATCACTAGGCTATGAAAGTGAACCGCTACGTAATTTCGTCCTACTAGAACTCAATGAAAAGGAAATAAAACACAGGGAAGAAACTAGATCTTCATTAAACTCACGCGTAAACCTTACAAAGGCGCGAGTAAAGCAGTTGTTTGATAGAGATTTCCGATTCAAAGGGGACTGGATGGAAATGAGAGAGAGCGAAGTTCTAATAATAGTAAGTGAAGTTGAAATACGAGACCTAACGTTCGAAATTAGAAAGTTGAAGAAAGAGAGGCTAAGGCTTATAGAAAGGAAAGAAAGTCTAGAATTAGAATGGTTGTGGACAGAAATCAAAACAGAGTCTAAAATTGCTGGGGAAAGTACTGTTGACAAATTACGACAGGAAGGTCAGGCCGTGAACTTTGACTTGCCGAGGTCAAACACCGCGAGCGTGGAGACTGACACACAGAAATTAGTCGCGCTACCAAGCACAGCAGACGAATTAGACAGTTTGATTGAAAACAAAAACAAATGTTTTGACGAAACCATTACAGTTCAACATGCTAATCTGTGTACAGAAACAGTTAGCGCACCAAAGCTTGATCTTGAAACAGAGACAAGAAAAGACACTGTTGTTAAGGACTTAATAACACGTGTAGAATTTGGACAAACACATACACCGCCGTGTACGTGTGACACCTTGGTTGACGGACTGAATGCGCATGATAAGATAGAGACAGATTCTATCGGTTGTGTACCGTTAAGGTGTGATGAAACTTCTAGCAACACAGTGACTGATTTTTCTGACAGGACAAATATGCATGAGAAGATAGAAACGGACTCTATCAGTTGTGTATCGTCGAAGGGCAGTGACACATCGACTGAGTTTACTGACCGAACTGTTAGTTTAAGAGAGAATGTGCTCGCTACGAAGACTGACATCGGTAGATCTCGATCTCCGATGATTGACGGAGTCATGACGTAATTTTGAAACACAAGATTATTGCGTTATGCGAGGTTTCGAGTGCTAACACATTGACAGCCAGGGAAACAGAAGTATTTGATCCAGATGACAGTATAGGTAGCATTACAGACAGAGACAATGTGCCTATGATAAATTCATTTACTTCAGAGGACATGACAGTTGTCAGAGCTGAGACAGAGTTCTTTTCCAAACGTGACATGGAAGAAGATATAGTCGAAAACTGTACAGGGACGGTCGACGATAACAATGCATGTGTACTGACGTGTATGCACGCTGTTGTCAGAGACATGGCAGAACCGTCTGCAGATAAATCACTTAACGGAATTAGTGACGTAGACAGAAGCCACGGTACATGGACTACCTTTATTGACTCACCTGTTGAGATAAAGGAATGTCATGAGTACGTACCAAAAACGGAGACAAGTGGAAGTAAGGAGGAGGGGGTTTCATTAACTGATATGTTCCTTGGTTCACTAATGATTAGTACGGAGTGTAATCCCAAATTGATCAAAGACACAGTACAAATGAGTGACAGAACTAGATCGATAGACAATGAAAACCGGAGTGACGGACTGATAACCAGAGTAGGTGGGGCATCAGGACTGTTACTGACATCAGATGCAGAGAATTATGATAGAGGAAACAGAGGGAGTGTAGCCTACAACACACAGAGAATAGACATGGTGATGTTATTCAGTGTAATAGAGACAGGTAACATTCACTGCCAGTTAGTGACTGAAACTGACAGAATTTCCATCGTAGATTCTGACGACCTGATGAGAGGACATATTGAATTAACTGAGTCAGTGGAGACAGATTATGTTCGTTCAATAAACGGTATGGTCCAGGGGAGACAATCAGTAACTCTTGGGGAGTTTAAGACAGAACCCTTGTTCATACAACCACGGGAATCCGACTTGCTAGCGAGTGAGTCTGACCACACAGTGACTAGGGAATACTCGAGTGGGGAGTTAGACAATTCTAGAGTCACAAAAGAGACACAGACTTATGTTGTCAAGGAGAGAGACAAATTGACAGACATAACAGTCGAACACCTAGTTGTGAATGGGTTAAAACAGAAAACAACTAGTGGGATGAGGTATTTCACTTCAGTCTATGATAAGATCAGGAGAACGGAACCTCCAGATTTAGAGGGGAAGCTAATGTTGCAATTCAGGTACTTCAGAGAGACTGGTAGCCGCGACAGAACACATTTGCAAACATATGACGTTAGACTAGATGCGAAATGGACCCATAGTAGATCTGACGCCATTCCGACGAAAGACGTTGAGTGCATGCGAACTAGAGACGTTCAATGTGTACACGATGACGTAACTACAGATGCACGAAACACCAAGAGAGCAAATTTCCATTTGCGTGAGCTCAGTGACAAGGCTAAGAGCGATAGATTTGAAATTCAGACTTCGCTTAGTCAACGCCACAGTGACACTGACATGATACCGAACGTATCGAGAAGTTTGAAACTGTTAGACAGGGTAGAGACCAGTCATGCAGAAACTGACACTACCAAAAACATTTTAAACTTGACAAGTACTTTGGGGAGTTTTGAAAGAGATAAAACACTTCAAGGACGTACTTACTGGACGAGAAATGAAAAGTCTAAACTTGACATGCAATATATTGCACCTCACAGTGACATTCTGACGAACAGAGTAAGAAAGAAAGAATACAGTTGTCATGCCGTAGACATGTTGACACACATGGACGATGACGTGTATTGGGGTTGGGATAGAACTACGAAGATAGCGCAACAGTAGAAATAATGATTTGATACCTTCTTTGAATTTTCATTATCTTCTTGTTGTACCGTAGTTGGTGGTTGTTATTGTAAATATGTCGGACATTTCATGAAACTTGGGACAAGCTATAACACTGATTGAATTGTGTTAGTGTTGTAACTCTGAATATGACAGGTGGACTGATAGATAGTTCATTTGAGTTGGTAATTCACAAACTCTGATATTTGGTTGATACAGGAAATCAATACCTGGAACTTTTCATAACCTGCATATTGATAGTGTTGTTCATTGGAAGTCAATTTTTTGATCACACTATTGTTGGATACGTATTCAGTGGAATTGGTTGATGTTGGATTTCTATTCTGAATAATCTGGTTAGATCAAACTAGGTTGTGTGTGAACTATTGATTATTGGGACAGATAGTGAGAATTTCAGAACATGTTATTCCATTGGATGGATGTCTATCCAATTAGACAGAACGTTCTTCTTAAATCATTTTATTTTGATTTTTCTTAAATCATTTTTCTCTGATTTCTGAAGTGAGAAATATTGTATGAGAGTGCCGTTAATCTAGAGTTGATTTCTCTGCCGCGTTACATTATTTCTGGTTATGTTGAAATTTTTTAATTGTAAATTTTTTCTTCATTTTGCACTTCTACATTTTATAACACATAATTTGTAGGAGGCATTTATCTTTTGGTAAGATAAACGCCTCAAAAGCAAGGGGGTGTGACGATGTGTGACAAATTCTGTGTCATGACCTCGTGACCCAATTGCTCGTTTCAAAATTAAATTTTTGAACGGACCTTTGTTGAAATTCACCCGTGATACATCAGTATCTAGAAGCTTCTAGCAAGGTCGGATTGTTGCATAACTTTAGGCCAGTGTCCAGCACCTTCGAGATCAACAACATACCACGTGAACGGTCACGTGATGCGTTCAATGCAGTTTCATAAAAATGATCATAACGCGCCAAAACTCTCACTCACTTCCAGACCGGCAGACACACCAGGCAGCTTTAACATAGCTCCGTCCCGCCGCCATACCAGAGTCGTAAGAGAGTCGAAGATGAACCCGCGCTAGAGCAGTAAAATCTACTTTTAAGAGGTAACAATAACACGTCTACTTCTTACAGTATCTATTGCATTTATTGATTGTATTTTGTAATTGAATTGATGTATGTATTTTGTGCAGCTTAGCGCTATTTTAGCCAAAGCACGTGTTTCGATGTAAAAGGACAAATCTAAAAGTTATTGTATATAAATTATTGTAACCTTTTCTTATCTTTAGTTTATATAATCTTAAATTCACTAGTGCCGCCAGTATGTCTGTGCACGTGGTGAATTCTTCTTTGTAATTCAAATTGTTCTTGCATATAATTTTTCGTGTAAAATTGTAAAGCATTCATGCTTCATTTTGAATTAATCCTTTGTGTGAATTCCAATTTTTAATGCTGTAAATATTTGGGAATTCATACGTTCGTGTAACGTTATATGTAACACGCACGTGGACCACAATGTATATTTAAATATAACTATATTTGAATTGTAAACGACACGATAGTCAAAGATTCTAAATTCAGAACCTTAAACAAAGAAACATGTGCTTGGGTTTTGCGAATATAGACGCAAATAGTTACAGAGCCCAAATCCTTTGTTTCAGCCGGGTTCTTCTTATGTTATTCCTCTCTACCTTCGTACTTCTTGAGTCGTACACCGACTCGGGCGTCTTCATGACCCATACGTAAAAGTACATCGTGTTAACTACGGTTAACGATCGTCGCAAGTACATTAGCGATGCAGTAATTGAGTGGACATTGACTGTTATGCTATGCGGTACTGACGATGAGCCAAAGGATGTGGACCAGTTCTAACCAGTTGAACCCCACATGCGACCAAGAGTGTAGTTAAGTATATCTACTAGGGTCCAGAATCAAGTGACTATTTGGCAACAGAAAAGCAAATTCTCGTTAGAACTTTTAACCAGGACGGTAAATGAGAGAACAACGCTGTGTAGAATTAAGACGTCGTGTCGTAATTAATCGTTGCTGTTAATTGTTAAACTTATTAAATCTATTTCATTTTGTTAAGAACCTCTTTTTGTAGTAAATTGTATGCATATAGACCAAATGGGATTGGATGGGGGCTGTCTGAGCTAAACGAATGACGTAATGAATGCATATGAATCTAAGAGAGTTTTTAACGATTTCCAATCTAGCTAATGTACGCAAATTATCAGTTTCGTAAATCTGTGATCTAGACTACAAAGATGCATTTTTAATTTAGTCGAATGATGATTTGAGCAACCAGTCTGTTTAGGTTAAACGAGAGAGAATTAATTTAAATAGTAAATTAAAGTTCTATAATTTCCTAAGCAGGGTCTTTAAATAAATACTGGAAACGTAACAGTCATTGTTAGCTGATTGATAGACCTCATTAGCTGACTTATTGATTGACGTCATCAGTAGGTGACCTTGGATTGACGCCATGGTTAACTGATTGAATGACGTCATGATGGATTAAGTGATTGGATAGAATGGCTGATTTGATTGATGGTTAGCGTATGTTGATTTCAATTAGGAGAGGGAAGTTGTTTCCATTAACTGAGTGATTTATTTCAACCTCAAGTCCATTCCCAGCGTCCGTCGCTTTCGCGGGAAAGAATTATGCTCCGAGTGCACTTGAGCACTTTCTTGTGGGTGGAAACAGGCTGGTCTTCATCTCATACGAAACCTCTTGTTTTTCAATAGGCGTGCTCTCTCCCCACCCCACCCCTCTCTCTCTCTCTCTCTCTCGTATCCTCATGGTCGACAAATACTAGTGCCATATAACTGTTGAAAATCAGTTTCACATAGCTGTCACTCAACACTGTCACACATCACACACACGCGCAAATAAGCATATATACATATATGTATTGACATGCATATTTATTGTTGGGTCGAAATAATATATTTTAAGTCCAGCAGCCATGATTGGATATAAATCGGAAGCGTTTAAGTTGTGGGGTGGTCAAATGGCAGTCTACTATTCAGAGTCGCTGAGTGTTTCGTCCCAATTTATGGGTCTGAGAAACCAATCGGTAGCTGTTCGGGTGTCATGTAAGCGTTAACTGTCTTTCGTTTCCGTACATTACGACTTCAAAACACGTGACCTTTCCAGGACAAAATCATGAAAACGTTTTCTGATATTTCAAGGACGAAGTCGCATTTCATGCAAATGTCTGTGTGTGTGTGTGTGTGTGTGTGTGTGTGTGTGTGTGTGTGTGTGTGTGTGTGTGTGTGTGTGAATGTGTGCTCGCGGGTGTGTGTGAGGCAGTATTTACGTTAACAGTTAATCTTTGGCACTATTAAGTTCTCTTGGGTTTTCTAGGTTGATGTTCCGTTTGAGTTGCGTTTCCAAAGAAATTCTTAATGTGTCAAAACAAAAGGAATCATGCATTATTCACACGCAAAATTATTTCTGGAGACAGTGAACCACAAAGAATGCATATAATGCCACAAGTTGCAGTGAAAAGTTAATTTTAAAATACAACGGTTCAGATCTAAATTGCCTTTCTTGATACACCAGTGCTTTTACCCGAAGGCAGCAAAGAAAATGGAGTCGATTCTATCCTGCATAGTCGTTTCATTTGTGTGGAAAAAAAACAAAAAACAAAAAAAACCAATTCAATTACACAGACAATGCCTATATAGAGTGGATTCTATCCTGCACATTCGTTTCATCTGTGTGAAACAAAACAATTCAATAAAAAAAGAAATGCCGATTCTTTTTAATACATGGGCAGCAAGAAAAAAACTAACTAAACAAATATGTTGTGGTTTATTTTTTATTTGTGGGCAGCAATGAATACTGAATACTGTCGATTTGTTAATAATGAATAAACACTTCCTGACATATTTTCATCTGTGAGCCAAAACAAAGAAATAAGCACGATGCTGATTTTCTTTCACTATGTTGGCAGCAGCAACAAACAAATAAACAGGCTGCTGAATTTATTTCACTATGTGGGCAGCAGCAACAAACAAATAAACAGGCTGCTGAATTTATTTCACTATGTGGGCAGCAGCAGCAAACAAACGAATGATTTCTTTAAAATTCTTTGAGCATCTAAAATAGGAAAAAAATTAATCCAAGGATTTTATACTAATGACAAACCAGCCATGATGTCGATGAAGTTTGGGAGCGGCCATTATACAGAGGTCGGTCATTCAGGCACTCACAAGGGTCACGATGGACGTCGAGGGTAGAGGGGGCGTGTCTCTCAAGAATTGGAGCTCGTTTGGTTGAGACTTTTGCAGCTGGTTCTTGAAATTCATATCTCATGACAAGAAATAAGCCTGCTCCTCCCTGACAGGACGATAAATCGTGGCCCATTGTGCTCAAAGGGCCTACGCAGGTTAAGTATCTTTCCGCACATTGACAACCAAATCTTTGCAGGCCTTTTGCTCCGGATGGCGTCCAGTGGAAATGCAAGGTCTCCTAAACTACAATGAAAATTCTTCACAGATCAAACCTCCTCCTTCACCAATGGCACTATCTTTTGCATTCCCGGAGCAGTCATTCCTCAAATCTCCGAAATGCTTCCGGCTGTCTGCGAAAATGGCATCAAACTCTTTCACGTACAAAGGGATCGTCAATCAACAACCGATTTTCATTTCTGACCATCCATGAGTTACGTCAAACGATTTATGTCTATGGACTGCGGCAAACTGTGTGGTAATCGTTTTGTTTTGTTTTGTTTTATGGTTTTGTTTTGTTTTATGGTTTTGTTTTGTTTTATGGTTTTGTTTTGTTTTATGATTTTGCTTTGTTTTATGATTTTGTTTTGTTTTATGGTTTTGTTTTATGGTTTTGTTTTATGGCTTTGTTGTATGGTTTTGTTTTATGGTTTTGTTTTATGGTTTTGTTGTATGGTTTTGTTGTATGGTTTTGTTTTATGGTTTTTGTTTTACGGTTTTGTTTTGTTTTATGATTTTGTTTTATGGTTTTGTTTTGTGGTTTGGGTGTGTTTTATGGATTTGATTTGTTTTGTGTGTGTCAGAGCGTCTTAACATGCTATGCATTATTAACTTTTAATTTCCAATGAACTTTCCTATCACAACAAATGTGACCTAGATCGAGCAGATACTGAACAAGTTTAGTTACAAGATTTAATATATATAAAAATTTAAATCTAAATTTCAAACACTTCCTGAGTTGCATTAAAACTGTAAAAAATTAAATTTATATATAATAAATAATCTATGAACCTGAAAGACCACTAACATTGCATCCAATTCTAGTTTTATATTATAAACAAACGGGACTTAATTATATTATCTTTACTTTGCTATAATATATCTGTAATGCCAGACTGTTTGTATTCAGACGTGTGACACGATTGCTGGATGATGGTCCTGTGCTGAAATTTGTTTGTTTCTTTTTTTTTTACAAATAGAAATAATTTGCCCTGAGAAGATGAAATATTCCTTACATAAATGCGTTATGTAACGCATAATTAAGCAGATACCCTTAAGGAAAGTACAATGCAATGTATCTCCCATGGATAATCTAAGCAGTCAATAAAAACTGTATGCTTAGCTTCACCTATCTGTCATCTACTAACTGTATATTAAACATTTTCCCTCCTTTCCTATTGGTTGAATACCCAATCTTTGAGCCTCACGCTCGCTGCAGGAACAATGCAGACCAATTATGTGAAGCCTCTCATCATAATCAAGGAAACAATTACTCGCGTTCTGCGCAGGCGCTAAAACTATAAGCAGAATGACCAATTAAGTGCTGAAATCGCGGGTTTAATTGGCAGGCCGTGTTCGTCCCCTACAGCGCCCCCACGTTTCTGGATGTCAAAGATATTGCCAATCAAGGGAGAGAAACTTTGCATTTCCACCCTGATTAGACCCAACGGCCAAAAGTGAATAGACCAGTTTTGCCTTCCTAAGTGTAAGAAGCCTGGGGGCGGTGAACCATCAGGGAGGGAGAATGCAAGAAGGAGAAGAAAGTTTTGAAGAGCTCCCGGATGCTGTAACTCAAATTTGTATTGTAGGATGCTTTGCTCCTAGAACATGTACAGTCAGATGGAAGTCACTTTTGGAACACAGGAATATTCAGTCTAACTAAAGCTGACTGCTGAGCAGAACAGTTGAAAATAGTTTCTGGACTGGTTGCGTCCCCTCTCAAATATGGTTATGGTGCTCTTGATCATGTTCCTCTCAACTAATATTGAAATAGAGAGTAACAGCAAAACTATTTTCAAGAGATCGGCGGCATCTCCCCAATCATCCCCACAAAAAACATTAAAAAATATATAAATAAAATTAAATTAAGTTTTAAAAAAAATGCAGTCTCCAGCTCAGTTCATTGCTTTAAGAAAATGAAATAATTGACACGTTTTGCAAAAGCTACTGACCTTTGAACGCATAGGTTTGTGTTAAACCCCACTAACCACTATTCCAGTAGACTTGTCTCATGCATTAGTGGTAACACTTGCTAGTGGTGTACCCATAAATCTCTACTGTATGCAAGCATTATATATTTGTTTCCTTAACAGCAGCAAATTCTTCTTGTAAACTAATGGTTCAGTATCACTTATACCAGCAAATACTTCTTGTAAACTAATGGTTCAGTATCACTTATACCAGCAAATACTTCTTGTAAACTAGTGGTTCAGTATCACTTATACCAGCAAATTCTTCTTGTAAACTAATGGTTCAGTATCACTTATACCAACAAATTCTTCTTGTAAACTAATGGTTCAGTATCACTTATACCAGCAAATACTTCTCCATCACTGAACTTTGCCACATTATTTCAGTGAACTTTCCTCGTATATGTTAGGATCTTGTTTTACCTCATTAAAACAATTTATAACTTTTTTGCATTGGTGTTCAAGTGGGCTGGCAAGAGACCAGAAGGCTCACCTTGCAGAGATGAAAATTGTCAATGTTATTACAATGAAATTCTACTCATCTACTTTCTTTTACAGCACATTTAACTCGTGGCAATAAAGTATGGTTGGATGACTAAATTAACAACCAACTCATCAACCAACTGACTGACCAATGTAAAGAAGTCAAGGACAAATTATACCTGACCTCCTATCTAAGAATTATTTTGTATTATTATGTTAGGCTTCTTGAAGTTTTTTCGTTCTTTGATAGCCGACACATTCATACGGGTATCGTGAACGGTGACGTAACCACTGCGCAAGGAAAAAATTAATAACCATATAGTAGTTGTTGTTGTTAAAATATTAAACATTGTATTAGCATGTAACCACAATAGCTGTTGTCAATAGCAAGCTTTAGCACATACATCGTTAACAAATTAAAAACAATAATTCAAATTAAGAAAGATGGTCAAAAAAACTTGTTACCCATATACTTAAATAATTGTTGCTATTAATTATAAAATGTAGTGAAATTAGTATAATGACTATAACTTTCGTAATGCTAATTGTTAAGAGTGCCTGATACTGAAGAAATATGTACAAATAAATAATGTATCTTCTTAATGCATTAAGTTTTAGAAGTGTACACTCTATTAACAGAGAAACATCCCGAATTTAACACTGTCATATTGACTCAGGTAGCAGTTTGTATACTTCCGGTTAGTAACGCAAATTGGCGGCGTGTCGAGAACATGTAACAGGATGCGCGTTCTCAGTATTAGCAATACAGCCAACCATGTATCAAGTACATAAAACAGTATTAGCAATACAGCCAACCATGTATCAAGTACATAAAACAGTATTAGCAATACAGCCAACCATGTATCAAGTACATAAAACTGTATTAGCAATACAGCCAACCATCTATCAGTACATAAAACAGTATTAGCAATACAGCCAACCATCTATCAAGTACATAAAACTGTATTAGCAATACAGCCAACCATCTATCAAGTACATAAAACAGTATTAGCAATACAGCCAACCATCTATCAAGTACATAAAACAGTATTAGCAATACAGCCAACCATCTATTAAGTACATAAAACAGTATTAGCAATACAGCCAACCATCTATCAAGTACATAAAACAGTATTAGCAATACAGCCAACCATCTATCAAGTACATAAAACAGTATTAGCAATA